>SNQJ01S0042728.1:0-25382 GCA_010110895.2 Picea sitchensis
AGTCAAGAAATACACATGAAAAGATGAAGTACATTGACAATCCTTGGTAACAATTCCTGTGGAAGCTATTACATAAGTAACAACTGCAAGATAAGATGAAATCAGAATCAAACTCGAAGAGACCCAGAAGAAGTCAAAACATAAAGAAGTCAACAATCAAGAGGAAATTAGAAAAAGACTTGTGACACTTTTAAGGATGCAGAAGGAAGCGTGGATTATCTTAAATGGAGGGAGTTGATTACAAAATTCCAAAAGAAGAGCATGTATTCATACATGAAGCAAGGATTAGGAGGGAGCTAATCCTAAATATGATCCATTGAGGATTATGAATTATATATCCATGTTCCCATTGAAAGTAGCAGTACATGTTCAGTTTGACTCTAGATGAAGTCTTCTTCGAAGGGAAGCCTTAAAGTATCCTTGGTTGTCCATCTCCATCCATGATCCTATGATGAAAGGAAGAAGTTGGAATCTTCAGGGAATATACAAGACCCTATGGACCCAAGAGCTAAAGAGATATATGAGGAAGAACATGAAGATTCCAAGAAAGAAAGAAATAAAAGCAAGAACAACCAATTATTATACCGAGAATCACAACTTGGTTTGAACCCACTAAGAAGAAATCGAGCATAAGGAATGGAAGTTATGATAAAGAACATTGTATGTAATAAAATGTGAAAAATAATTATGAATGGAAGCATTTCAAGATTCAGAGATTCTTCCAGAAGGAGGGAGAAGACTATGACAACAGCTTGTTTCGGTAAACCAGATATACCTCTTGCAGTATCCATGGATTGGAATCTACATGTAAAAGACTACTCTTCCCAATAAAGAAAGTGAGAAAGAATCTTATACCAGAAAGAGACTCATGTATGCAGATATAAGAAGACCTTGTATGGATTCAAACAATCTGATGAAGAGTATCTCATATACAACAAAAGCGTGGTGAAAACTTTCTATGATAGAGATGGTGTATCAGAATAGTTACTTAAAAGTCTGGGATGATGGATTGCAAATCCATGGAAAACTCTCATGATGATAGAAGAAGTGCTACGTGTATATGTTTTAGTTTGAGCCTTGCCACGATGTTATGAGCTAGTAGGAAACATAAGTGTTGAATTCGACCATGATATATTGTAATGATCAGAGTTATATGAAGCCTTCAGAGAAAATCATTGTTCCATGACAGACCGAAGTACATTGAGATCAAGCATTATATTCTTCGTGATGAAAGTATAGAAAAGAGAAGTGGTTCTCCAATATATCTCCATAGTTGAGCAGATATTAAATATTTTGGTAAAGCCTCTACCCAAGATGAAAAGTTTGCATACTCAAGAAACAAGCTGGGGCTCATGGAAACAAATTACTTATTGAAAAAGGAAGAGATTACTCCTAGGTTGGGATGGAGTACTTATACGTTATTGATTTATGGACAATCATTTTTTAGTTTGAAAAATGGTCCAGGATGAGCAGTTCCTTTCCAGTTCGGAAAGTGGTTTGAGATTTGTGACGGATAGGCATTTTCCAGTTCGGAAAATGGTCCAGATAGGACAATCATTTTCGTAATGAAAATGGTTCAATAGATTGCTGATGTACCATAGACAACGATTCCCCTTGTGTCCAGTGTGGGGGAATGGTCTAGGATAGTCATTCTTCTTGGCAGTCACTCTAAGTAGTGGTCAAGTAGAATGGTCTGCCTTGTCGGGCAGTCATTCTTTCCAAGTTCACAGTTGTGAGCAGCTTCGAAGAATGGTTCATTTTGGAGGTTGGTGTAGGACAATCATTTCCATTAGGAAATGGTCCGGAGAGTAATTCCCTAGGAAAGACTCGTTCTATACATCCAGGTTACACTATATTTAGTGCCAGAGGAATGGCCCAGTTAGGTGAATGGTCCAGGTTCAACAATCAAGGGAATGCATTCCCTAGGGCAGACTCATTCTCTCTAGGTTGCACTATGATTAGTACCGGAGGAATGACCCAGTTAGGTGAATGGTCTAGGCTCAGAAATCAAGGACAATTATTCTTCTATGCTTGAGAAGAATAGTCTAGATAGTCCATGGCTGATGTTTTACATTCCGAGGGCAGATGCTCTTCCAGATCTCACAGATGTGTGTGGAAGAATGGCCCATATGACTCAGTTTATATCATGATATTGTTTTATGTAGGTTGATATCAGATGATATGATTACTATGGAGATTGTATGTCTCTCAATAGTATATGTATGCTACTGTGGTGGATGTGTTCCACTGGTTGTGACTATGTGTCACAGATTAAGTAGCTGTGTGCTACTTGGTGTGGTTGTGTACCACTGGATAGTAGTTGTGTACTACTATGGATAGACATAGTTGTGTTCTATTGAATGACATTGTTCTGATTTCCACGTACACTATCAGTAGTGTTGAAAATGATTATCGACTAGATGGATAGTCAGTGTGCTGATGGACATACATTCTCCAGACAGAAAATGGTCCAGGACATTTATTCTTCTAGGAGGTATGTCTAGATTAGAAGAATATTCCTTGTAGCCCATGGCGTGGCTTCCAATATCTGTTGGAATAGTTATTCTTCTAGGACATATGTTCGGATTAGAAGAATGGTTATTGTATCACTATGTGGAGTGAGTGACTTATTCAACATCATGCCTGATTACTCAGATGGAGTATGACTTTGAGAGATGATGCAGTTGATGCTATCAAATGTGATGATTATGCTCGTGATATAATCATGAGATATAATGTATGGCTATGATGATGCTACTGATTGAATGGTATGTTTGTGCTCAAGACCATTGCTTTCAATACCTCCCTAGCTAGGAGGGAGTTTTGATATTATGGTAGCTATAGGAGGTATTAACCTCCACGTGTAACCCTGACAAGAATATAATATTCTGGAAAGCAAGAAGAAACCCTAAAGCATTGGACATAGCGCTAGAAGATAAGTCGGCTAAAGGAAATATTTAATATTGAGTTTTTTAGCCTCCAGAACGAGAAGTCAGCCCAGACAACTAAGGAGGAGTAGTACAAATACAGGACTCCAGAGCTCATTTGACACACACATCTTGCAACTGCAAAAATTTAGTTGTGCGCAAGTCTGGAGAGTAGTTGCAGCTACTACAACTTGTATTTTTGGTTTTAGTCTTGGACTCTCTCTTGGTTATGGTTTGGATTTTCTGTTTGGTATGATAACTCTAGAGAGTGATACGCTACCTTGATTGGCTATTAGGCCTAGGGTTTGCTTCCATAATTATTCTTTGTCAAGGTTCAGGTGCTTGGGGGTGGATTTGGCCTATGGTTGGGTGACAATATTGCTATATTGTCTATGGTTAAACGAGCACACCTATTATTTCTAACACCTTTTTGGGTCTCTTTTTAGTATGCCTAGATACAATGCTCAGTACTTTCCTTCGGTCTCTAACCCTTTCTCTTTTCGTATGCTGAATATGACATCAAAACTTTCTTCTTCCATTCCAGTGAATAATACAAATCCTAGTATTGGACCTGGGGGCATGGCTCCTCTGCATATTCCACTTTCGTTTGGTGGAGATCATATTCCCTAAATGACTCTTACGGTTGGAAGCCAACCTCATTTTCATCCTGGGTCTAATCCTAGTCTTAATTCTCCTGGATGGAGTAATCAACCTAGCGAACAAGCTACTGCCTATATTTTTCCCTTTCCACCTTCTTCCTCCATAACGATTTCAACCAACATGTTTGGTATGACGAATCCACCTCTATCCTCCAGATTTCCACTTGGGGGGAGTCAGTTTCACACTATGGGAAACCCCCAGCCTAGAGTAACTCCAGCTGGGGGAAATGTTTATAACCTTCATTATAAAATTCCTACAGGTATGGTTCCCACACAACCTATTATGAATTAGTTTGGAGGAGGATATTACCATCCCGGACAGGGCCATGGTGCACACCAGAACCATGGATGGTCTGCAATCCCCCAGCATCAATATTTCCCAGGAGCATGGGCTCAGATGCCGCAACCCCGACTCCCTTTTCTGGCCATTCTTAACTTGCTAGACTTGTCAAGATTAATGAACGACCCGATGCATCATGATCTGTCATGCCCCCTCGTCCCCACCAAGATTCCTTCGGATATTATGAAATTCGAGGGAAAGACTGACGAGGATCTAGGTGATCACGTTACTACTTTTCATCTTTGGTGCTCATCCAATTCCCTTAACGACAATTCTATTCGTTTGATATTGTTTCAATGCACTCTCACCGGGGTTGCAACAAAATGGTACATTGAGCTACCAGGGGGAACATACAAAATTTTTAATCAGATGGTTTTAGTCTTTCTCAACCACTTCCAGTTGTCGGTTCGTTACGATGCCAACATAGAACTTCTGTCGGCCCTCTGCTAGGACAAAGCCACCCATATCTCAGATCATATCCAAGAATGGTGTAGATAGAATAGGTTGATCAAAGCCTACATTCCTCTAGAGTTCCTGTTAGAATGGTTTCTTAAGTCTTTATTTCCTTATATTTCAAATGATGTTTCTACATTCGGGGTAACATCTCGAGAGGAAGCTATTTTCAAAGTCCAACAATTGGATCTCATATATTCTCAATCTGGGATGTTATACAAAATTATTCCTGACGCACCAAGGTCAAATTACGACCCTAGACAAAAACTTGTGCCTCATGCCGATGGAATCATAGGATTTGCAAGTGATAAGTCTACAGACTTGGTGACAAACCAGTTGAAGGAGTTGTCTCTTATCCAAGTTGTAGTAGGACAAGCTTCGTCTGTGTCCTCCACTCCCACTCAGTCGACGAATGTGCATTCTGTACAATTGTCGACCAACCTGAATGGTAACCAACAACCAAGAGGGAATATAAGGAAAGGACGTGGTAGTAACCGTAAGGGTGGGAGGAATAATAATAATATACCCAAGGAAAATGCTAACAATGATAGATTGAATAACAATGATGGTGAGGGCAAGAAAGAAAAGTGTAAGGTGAAGTTTCGTTGTAAACTTTGTACATATGATCACCTTACCCACTTATGCCCCAAACTTGAGGAAGTCGCGAGGCTCTTATCGCAACCGCCCACTGTGATGACTAATCTATTTCTGCATAATCAACACATGGCCTCGAGCTCCCCTAATGCCAGAAATGTGGTGAGTGGGAATCAAAACCCCCTGGTGCATGAAGGTGACCGTTTATGTGTAAATATGGTCAAGTCTCAGATTAATGTAGCCACTCAATCTCCTGATTACGGGTCTTCATAGTCTGTTTCAGGTCTAGAGTCTCCTCCTCCTCTGGAAACACCTTTGCAGATCGAAAAGCCAAATCCTCTGCCTTGTATTCCGAAAGGAGTACTAAAACTCTCTACCCACAACCCTAATGCTAGAGATTCCCATAACTACTCGATTGTCGAAGATCTTGTTCAAACCCCTTGTGTGATGTCGTCTTTGGAGGTGCTCCATATGTGTCCTTCACAGAGGAATGCCTCAATATCTTCTTTAGGAGATCTGGACCCGTGTGGCTCTAAGGTTATCAAGTTTGACATCACAGATGTTAAGCCTAACTTTCCTTACCACATGGCCTTTCAAATCCATGTGGATTACTCGAAGTATACCATCACACATATTTTTATTGATGAAGGTGTTGAGACGTGCATGATGTCCCTAACCTGTTGGAAAGCCATTGGCTCTCCAACCCTCTCTCAATCTCCGACCATGTTCAATGCGCTTGATGGTCATTCTTTCTGTCCCCATGGAATTCTTCCCACCTTTCTGGTCCATTTAGGTGGAAAGAAAGTGGAGGTGGATGTTGAGGTGGTTGATGCGCCCCTTAACTATAATTTATTACTAGGGAATAATTGGACTTATGTTATGACTGTAGTCGTATCGTATGTTTTCGCACTTTATGTTTTCCTCACGAAGGGAAAATCATGACGATTGATCAATTATATTTTGCGCATGCTAGTGCTAATACATCAGTTGGACCTTCAATCGATAATTCTCAGACGACAACTGAGGATATTGGTGTCAGAATGTATTCCTCCCTCATGGATACCTTTTATTCTGTGGCACCAGTTCATCACATTTATGCCATGTCCAGTAGGTCTTCTTTGTCGATGAGGTATGTTCCTTTCCGCACTTCGTATTTCAACAATCCTTGGACTCTACCTTCCCCGACCATATCTTGTGAAGGTCAATCACATATTGGAATGGAAATTCCACTGTCAGCAACAAAGATAGTGTATCATGTTGTTCTTGACTCTACTACTGACCCAGATCGTGTCTCCTCGCAGAGGGATGAGGAGGATCATGTTCTCGATCCTGTATGGACCACCTCATCGTCTTTCTCACATGATTTCCTAGATGATACTTTACTTTCGAATGAATCCATATTAGAGGCCATGAATGGTCCTGATAGGCCATGGGACGATATGCATCATCGCTCTTACTTCCTCCCAGAGCTTGTTAGAATAAAAAAATACGATTTTAGATCTACCTTGGGTGAGATGGTCGGCCCCGCCGTGGTTCCACTATATACGCATGGCATTTATGCCGAAGGAAACATGGCGAGTATTTATCCTACCATCACGATCGACATCTCTCGAATTCCTAGCAAAGTTGAAAATGTATATATCGGTGCAATTTGTTCGCCTGAAGAAATTCAGATCTACATCAATGTCTTCAAAGAATTTCATGACGTATTTGCTTGGTCATATGAAGAGATGCCAGTAATCGACCCTCACATTTTCAAACATGAGATCAAGACCTATTCGGATGCTAAACCTGTTCGAAAATGACTTAGATATGTTAATCCTAAGAATAAGAAACAAGGAGCCATCCGTGTGTGTATGGATTTTCGAGACCTGAACAAGGCTTGTCCTAAAGACAACTTACTGACACCTTTCATTGATCATATTCTCGATGAGTGTGCGGGAAGCGAGGTTTTTTATTTTATGGATGGAATTTTAGGATACAATCAAATTCAGATCAAACCCGAGGATCAACATAAGATGACATTTATTTGTCCTTGGGGTACTTTTTCATACTGGAGCAATGCCGGAGAAACCTTCCAACGATCCATGACCTTTGATTTTCATGATCTCAAGAATATTGTCGAAGCTTACCTCGATGGTCTTGCTTCTCACTCTCGTAAGAGAGTAGATCACTCTACTCACCTTTGACTAGTATTTGACAGATGTCGTTATTATTGCATCCATTTAAACCCTCACAAGTGCATCTTATACGTTAGTTCTGGTCATCTTTTAGGATTCTTAGTCTTTGAGGATGGGATCATGGTGGGTCCTATGAAGGTTTAGGCAATACTTTGATTGCCTCACCTGCACAACATTCATCAACTTCAAATATTACAGGGGAAGGCTAACTTCTTACGTCGGTTTATAGTAAACTATGCCGATATAACTAAGGGTTTCATGCATCTCTTGAAGAAGGACACTCTGTTTATATGGGATGAGAGAGCCCAGGAATCATTCGATACTCTTAAGAAATCCTTGGTATTGAAGCCTCTTCTGAAGCCTTCAGACTACAATCGAGATTATTTGCCTTATATCATCGCATCCGAAGGGATGGTTGGTATGGTTCTGGTTCAGGAGGACGATGAGATCCATGAGCACATTATCTACTATATTAGTTGAAACTTGGTCGGTCCTGAGCTTAAATACTCTCACATTGAGAAGCTAACCTTGGCTGCCGTACACGTGGTTCAAAGATTATGACATTATATACTGATTTAAAAAACTACCGTAGTTGCTGATGTTAATCCATTTCAATACGTCCTTACTAGGCGTATCATAGGGGGGAAATATAATAAGTGGATTGTCATTTTGTAAGAATTTGACCTCGATTTTACTTCGGCGAAATCTAAGAAATCGCTAGTTTTTCTCGAGTTAATATCAAACTTCCCCCGACTAGATGAGGACGTCATTCATGACGATTCATTCACAGATGAACATATTTTCCTTATCTCGTCTTTGGGCCCCTAGTATGGAGACATTTTGATCTATCATCAAACCTTGAAGTTCTCTCAAGATTTGTCGAGAGACGATTGACGACGTATACGGTATCAAGAAAAGAACTACCTTATCGTCGGCGACACTTTGTATCATCGAGGCGTAGATAATATATTTCTTCGTTTCTTGACTCACGAGGAAGCCGAGTCCATTCTTAATGACTGTCACAGTGGGGCTTGTGGTGGTCATCTATCTGGGCTTGCGACAACCCAAAAAATATTGCGAGATGGTTATTTTTGGTTGTCAGTTTTTAAATATTGCGTTGAAGCGGTCAAGAAGTGTCACCCTTGCTAGGTGTTCACTCGGAAAATGCGCTCACATCCAACCCCTCTTCACCCAGTCATCATCGTCGGTCCCTTCACCAAGTGGGGGGTGGATTTTATGGAGTGCCACCCAACTTCGGTTGGGGGGAATCAACATATTATCGTGGCCATAGACTACTTCACTAAATGGGTAGAGGCTATGCCTACTATTAAATCTGATGGTAAGGCTACAAATTTTTTCATGTTCAACCAAATTATAGCTCGGTTCAAAATCCCAAGGGATATTGTCACTGATCATGGTAGTCACTTTCAGAATGAAATGATGAAGGAATTAGCATAAAAACTAGGGTTTAAGCATCGCCATTCTTCCCCTTATTATTCCTAGGAAAATGGACAAGTATAGGTTGTGAACAAATATCTCAAGACCATTTTGCAAAAAACTATTAGCTAGAGAAAATATGACTGGCATATAATGCTTAACCCTGCACTTTGGGCATACCGAACCTCAATTAAGACTTCCTCTGATTTTTCTCATTTTCAGTTAGTACACGGTGTGGAGTCGATCCTTCCTATTGAATGTGAAATACCTTCCCTTAGACTGGCATTTAATCTCCTCCCTGACACGTTCGATCTTGAAGAACACCTCGTACTCCTAGAGAGCCTAGATGAGCAGGGTCGAGACGTCTCTATGACTATTGAAGCAAATAAATGACATGTTAAGGTCCAATATCATAGGTCTGTTTGTCCTCGACAGTATGTTGGGGGTGACTTGGTCCTCTTGTATGACCAAGCCAAAGAACCATTGGGGGCAGGTAAGTTCAACCCCATGTGGAATGATCCTTATATCGTGCGACGTGTTTTAGAAAAAGGAGCCTATGAATTGGAGTATTATGAAGGGAGTATGATGGCTGAGCCAAGAAATGGGCTCTACTTGAAAATATATTATGCTTGAGCCCCCAAGCTTGGGCGTGACTCTTTGTATACTAGTGTATCTTACTGTATATATATTTTTTCCTTTGTATCATTAGCTTGCTTATCGAGTTTTCCCTTGGTTGGAAGATGTCAACGAAGTCTTCAGTTTACTTAGGATTCGCATATGGTGTCAGTCATCATACACAGAATTTGGCTTCCGCTTCTTGGGTCATTTAGTCACTCGAGGGACAACTAATGTCTTCAGGTGGCGTTTGTCTAGGGCCATCAACGAATAATGTGGCTGAATATAGCGTTGTTATAGAGATTTTACGTGACGCGATTTCACATGGTGTTCGATCTTTAGAAGTTCGCCTAGACTCCCAGTTAGTAATATGTCAGTTGAATGGGATTTACCATGTGCGAGACCTTACACTACTCTGACTATTCCTATAGGTATGACTTTTGGAATGACACTTTGATTTTATTACTTATAATCACATACCTAGAAGTTCTAATTATGTATCCGATGCATATGCTAATTATGTTTTAGATTGGAATTTGTCACATAAATGAAGTAAAGAAAACACATTTATCAATGTACACATTGTAACATATATAGGTAAAGCCGAAGACCACTGTTTTTCATATTTCATCTCTCCAAAAATATGGTGTCATAGTAGAAAATGGGGTTCATACCCTCAAAATACATATATGGACGGTAGATATAATGACCACGGCATCTACGCCTGTGACACCAGATGCGTATCATGATAACATACTATGGCATTTGCAAGACGTCAGAAGAGTCATACCCATGCACGGGGCACACCCACCACCTGCCGGTGCATAGCCTCTGGCAGATCCTCCACCTGAACCATAGGAATCATGTGGGACAAACGAGATAGGTTCCCATGCAAATTTTCTAGCACTATATCTGCATCTCCTCCCGCTGTCTCATCTCCCCGGTTCCTCCATCGATGTTGTGGGAATCCATCTGGTCATCACGAACCCATATCTGCGTAACAAAGTAAATGTCAATCCTTGATACCATCCAAAAATATTTGCGTTTTTTTTATTCTTTTTGAAAAACACAAAAAAAATGAAATATATACAAACTTTTCATACCTATATCATCGTAGGTGGAGTCTGGTGGAAATGGAATATCTGGATCTCCTCTGTAGTTGATCCTAGCATAAGGGTAGTCGTCTATGGCTATCACCTATCGATGCCACCAGAAGAAGAACTCATCATTGTCGGGGGTTGGTACCCTACCACCTCCTAACCGCCTCATCACCTCGGTCCACCATGAAATGGATGGATTGTGCGGTCCACATGGAATGATCTCTACTCTAGGGCTCAAGCCTAGAACCCGCTCAAATAAAAAACTACACAAGATAGATGTGAACCCGAAGTTCTTTTTCCTCCCATGCTTGCAATCTGTCAATTGGCTCTTCATGTTAACAAGTAGTGAGGTGCACCAATCATAAAGTGTGGGTTGTAAAAACTCCACTGCGTAAAACATGAGTGGCCTTGATGCCTGATGCAACAAGGCTGACCCCATCATTCATGTAAGTATAAGGATTACGATCTTTAGACTCAGGTTCTCGATCACCCTGATGGGGAGTTGACTCCCTACTTTCTCTGTGCCTTCAACACAATGGGTGGCAATGTATTCCTCTATGTTCATACCACCCTAGCTCCCCGGGCTTTGAGATTTTCCACCTTGCCTCGACGAGACAATCCTGTAATGAAATAAATGTCCTCTACTTCAATTCTCAATGGTTTCCCATCGAGATTGAAGGCCTCAGTATCTGAATCCCAGAAGTTTACTAGCAATTGTAGCAACCTTAGTTGATCCCTCAATCCTTTGAGAGCCCAAAATTTGTAAAGACCACTTCCTCATGCTCTCTCTCTCTCATGCAAAAGGAAAACCATGGAAAACCATCCCGCAAAAGGAAAAACTTTCTTTGAGTCAAACTGTTTAAAAAATTTGTTTGCAGACTTGTATGTGAGCTATAATGTTAACAGTCGCATGTAGGGCCACATATACACGAGCAGGCTTTGCTTTGCCCGCGTACATGTCTCCATATACGCGACCCAATGAACTATAGCCCACGTACACCCTAATTCCTAAGTTGCGCCCTCAAATGCTAAAAAAATGGGGACTTAATTTGAAATTTAAACCACTAGAAATGAAAAGGAGGGCAAGAACACTTACTTGGTCCAACCGATTGTCAATTTCGTCACTCATAGCTCCTGCAATCAACACTTGAAGATCGTGGGCAACTTGGTCCAAAATGCACTATGTGGGTAAAAAATTCAAATGGTATGGTAAAATTGGTTATTTTTACTAATAGTAGAAAATGTTTACCCACTTTACATAGTTTTTGCTAATTTTTCGACCTAATGGACTAATAGTGCAGTGGAAGGAGTTGGTTTTGTCTAGGGATTTTTGCGGTTTTCTAGCGTCGTATCATCCGTTCATGACTTTGGCAGGTATTTTATTTTACCATTATATAGGACATGTTACCACTCCATCTTGAATATTTTCATTATCCTATGACTGTAATCCATATGCCTTAGGTACAAACCCATTTATTAGTGACACAAAACCTTCCTATTGTTATTAGATGTGTCGTTATTGAATGGTAGAGGCTTACCAAACATGGGTGCTCTAGTTAGAACCTTTGTTCCTTATGGTTCCCGTGCAGAGTTTATTCCATAGGACTGGGAGTCCTTTATAGTTCCAATATGACTTTGCGTTCGAACCTCATATTCTTACTCATAAGCATTAAACCTATACCTATGGGACTTCCACCGAGTCTTAGTTAAGCTCTCTTTCGACTCTTCAAAAAATGAAAATATTGTCGAATGAACTTGTCTCTTTCACACTCGTTAAATGGATTTAAAAGGATGTCTATTTGGTGTAAGTTTAACCCTTTTTTGGACCAAGTAGACTAATTTTGAAAAATGAATACTCTAGTCACTAGTGGCTAGAAGAGTTCTCCTGGGTATTGTTTTATACTTTTTCGGGCCTAGGGGACTAAATTTATGAAAAAGGAAATTCTTTGGAGTTAAGTTGTAATTGCATTTCATTATCCTTCTTGCAGTATTGAGCCTATTGTCAGTTCTTGCTTTCTCGTTACAAGCCCATTACCTCAGCATTTTCACCACTAGCCAAGCAGAGCCTTGTTTATATCCTTTGCAACTTGACACCCTGTACCCTAAGAGGAAACATTCCTCCGAGTGTCCACCTCTACATGCACTTCCTTGCATTGAGAATAGGTATGTTCCACTATTGGAACTAGGTGCTTACTTGCGACACTCGTTTCCTCCATTGTATCATAGCATTCGTTTGCTTATGAAAAAACAAAAAAGGATGGGCAAGAAAATAATATTATCTCATATTGGCAGCAGTTGTATCACCTTTGAAAAAAGAAAAAACATTTGAGTCCACTTGTCATCCAAATTTTGGGTTTAGCATGACCTTAGGAAGTTGATCTCGTTACTTAGAGTTTACTCCTCTGACTAGTTACTCTTCCAGTCCATATGGGGAGTTTGATTGGTGCCTCCTGCATCACAAAGTCTCATTATCAAGTCTATGATGTCGGAGTCCTCCATATGTCTCATGCTCTTGTTCAAAGGATGTCTATAAGCCTATGTCGACCATTTCTCAAAACTCTTGACTTTGCATGTCGGTCATACCCTCAATGTGTCTCAGAGTTACATGAAGTTTTAGTCCTACCGTGCAGCCTAGTGCTACTTTCATTATGGGTAGGTAATCTTGAACCCAGTAGTCAACATCTCCTCATTGGTAGCTGACTGGGGGATTTTCCTTGTGTTCAACAACAAGAAATCCATTCACACATTGGGATTCATGTAGTGTCTTGGATGGCATTATCCTTATTGGTGGTTTCCTCACCTTTGTCGGCAGTTTTCCTTATTAGATGTTATTCAGAGGGTCTTTTTCGTGCACTACTTGCATCAGGTGCATGCGAAAGACACACAGGGTCATTGGTTCATGAACATCCTCTTCGTATGAGTTCCTCCAAATCATAAAGCTATTTCTTTATACCTCATGCTGACTGATGAGAGATGCCTTAATGCTCTCCTTTCAACGGATCTCCTTCCATCGAATTCAAATCATCTATTCAAGAAACGAGGCCTAGAGTCTTATGAGTACCTAGACGCTTGCAGTCATCAGTGGCATGTTCTCTCACCATCGATAGTTTGGAATACATTAATGTATCCCGATCGATGGATTCTTCAAGTGTTCGACCTCGACACCTTTATTCACACTTGTAAGAATGTACTTGGTGCCTTGATACGTACTTTCATTATCGGTAGGCTTTCTCACATTTGTTAACGGTATACATTAATGATCGGTAATCAAATGAAGTCTCATTGTGTTGAACCTCAAATCCTCTATTCACATGATGTAGACTTGCACCTTTGGCAGATCGTGTAGAAAACTTGAAGTCATCAATTTATAGTAGCAACTTTCTTGAGTTGTTGCTATCATTCATTGGACGAGTACCTATATGACTTCAGTGATCATGGGAGATCATATTGTACTCTGTTGTATATAGATATATTCAGATTGATTTTGGGATTGGTTTTCACTGGGCCTTGTTTGTGACTATGACAACCTATGACATGTATCTACTTTGTATTTCCTATTCATGGCCATGAACAACTGTATGGTATATTTCCACATGGATCTGCAGTGTAATTCAAATTGACAGCCATGTGTACAAAGTCATTATGGATTGTAATATTCTCATGAGCAACTAGTTCTTCCAGCTGAGTCTCCATTACTCCACTTCTGGGAATTATAATGTATTTCTGCCATCACAGATATTCCTCTGACCTCACACATTAGGGGGCATTTGTTATAGCAATTTTTTCCTCACCCCATGCAACTTGCTCAAAAGGCCTTTCCATTTCCTTATGTAGACTTGAAGTCCCCTTTTTCACTTCCCACAGCCAAAAAATCATATTTTTCCACATATATATTCCCTATTAGTTAGACAGCATGTGTATACACAGGTTGCACCACTACAGCCCGTGTACATCGATTTTGGTGCTCAAAATAAAAAATTGTGTCGGGTTTCCATGTCACGTCACGAGATACATGATCCTTGACCTTCCATATACTAGAAACGTTCCAACTCGGCCCTTCAGTTCCATTTGACGGCTATAAAATGGGCCATATCCAAACCGTGGAAGAGGAGAGAATTCAACTTTTGAGAGTGAAGATACTCTAGAGAAATTTTCACTTCACATTGAGTCTACATCCCTTTGTCCTTTAAAGTTTGAACACATTGTTCAGCCCCTAAGCTCCTCCCTCTTTGATGGAGAACCTCATTGTCTCTCTTATATGAGCTTGCCTTTGGTGGAGGATTGAAGTGGTGGAGGCCCAACTGGAAGAGACTTAGTTTCTCGATTCTGACACGTGTCGACATGAACGTTTGTCACTTATACACTTTTGTTGATCATATTTTAATAAAAATACTCTTTTCTCGTCCAATTGATACCTTGCAAATATTTGAATTATTATTCCATGGGCATATTTGTTATGAATGTTAATGGATTATCCTATTGTATGTGCTAAATTTATATGTTATCACCATATGCTTGTGTATGTTGGTTTTTGAGGACAAGTTGCAGGTATAAAGATTTGAGTTGCGTGCTCAACGATGGTCTTCATCGAATGTCCGGATGAGGTAGGCTCTTTATATTGTTTTGTTAGCATTTACATTTATATAGCATACTTGGAATTATATTCGATTTCTGCAATCATTCTGTCTGTTGTGGTTTACCCCATGCCATAGAGTGATTTTCCTCGTAACATAGGTCAAGAAACATAGAGCTTTAAATAATTTGTGAGATTAAACTTATATCATTGCAGATGAACTAAGAGCAGAGAGAAAGAGACAACTGAAGAAGAACAATGCATCCAAAATCAAATCTTTAGTTGAGGAGGTAAGATTTTCTTATGCATATCCAATTTCATAGACTATTCAAAAATATTGATTAAAGAATAAAGCATTTTAACTGTAATTTTAGAGTAATTCAGCCTTTTGATTTATCTTTTCTTTCAAAGAGTTTGGATAGATTGTTTTTCATCTAGAAAATGGTTTATTACCTGCAAAATCTTGAATGCAACTATTTTCTCCATCTCTACAAATTAATATATTGGGTGTACTTTCTTATTTTAAAATTTTACAATGGTGAATCACTCCAATGTTTTGAGAATCATGACTAGCAATGAGCCATTATGAAGGGGAAATCCACAAGGTGGACTAAAATGAAATGTCAAAAAACCTTTTTTCAAACACTTGTTCAATTGAAAAGGACAACAATCATGCATACATTGTTCTTCATGTGTGCTTATCCTCTCTTTATTGTTAGATGTTCTAGAGTCGTGTTTGGTTGTTGAGATTCACAAGATATAGTGCAAAGAATCACTTTGATAAAAGATGAATAGGAATCACTTAAGTTAAATTACAAATTAGAGTGGGTCTATAAATATCCAACTCAATAGGTAGGGAACTTTCCCCAATAGGGTTTGAGTCTACTTGTACAAGGTTGGGCTTAGCCAAACCTAGAAATATAGTAATGATTACAATACAAGTTCGTCCAAGGCTGAAAGTTAAACCTACACCATTTTCAACATTGGTAGAGTCAAATATTGAATATTTCTTTAAAATACAAGTAGTATACATAACAATGTTACATGAGACTTGTGCTCGCACCTTATTGACATGTCTTGGATAGGGACAATGTATTGGAGACATGGGGTACATCTTGGGTACATATAGGCCATACTCGATTTGGCAGGGTATGCTAGGGATGTAGGGGGTAAGTCCTTGTTCCTATTCCTCTTGTCTTGGACACATGGACGTACCTCATGGAATGCGGAATATCTACACATCCCCAAAGTGTTGGTATGTGCAATGACAAAAACAAAAAACCCTAATCACTCCTACCCTTTCCTAGTTGGTCCACCTACCCTCTTCTTTATATTGAAACCTATGCAAACCATAAATAAAATCATTTTCACCATTTGCTATTCATTGTTAGTTGGTGCAAGGCATGACAACAAGAAGCATCTACAACCACATGAATAACAAATTGAAGAGCATAAATAAATCATACATCAAAATGGATTAATACCAAGTCCAAGTCCATGACACCAAGATTATTCTTATCCTCTTATCCTTTGTTTTGTTTGTTATTTATTTATTTTTTAAATACCAATAGGTCGTCGATCTTTCGACGTCCCTCCTGTCACTGATATAACGTAAACATCAAAGATATAGACCCCGCGTCGGTAGTCCAACGTTCCTCTTCCGACGTACCATCCAACATCCCTCTCATTGATGATATAGAGTAAACGCCGTAGATATATTCCCCTCGTTGGTCTTGCGACGTCCACTGTAGGTCTCATGATGTTGCATGTCTGACTCAATGGACGTCTATTTTGCGATGACATGTGGCATCACAGGTGATATGTTATGGCGTCGTGGTTGCGACGTCCATAGTGGGATTGGATTGTGAAAGTAGAGATGACATGTGTCCACTAGAAACATCGCACAAGCGACGATATCTATGTCGTCGGTATAACGACGTCATGTGAAACGACGTTTGAGGGGGTCTGATGTTTTTCTTTCTCCTGAAAATATAAATTGGCAATTGCTACAAACACGCCATTGAAAAATGACCCAAATGTACTAGTGAATGGAACGAGGACTGCCAGAAGGGGCTAGACACACTAAAACAGAGACTAGTCATTGCACCCATTTTAGTCTTCCCATATTGGGACAAAGAGTTCCATGTCCATGTCGATGCATCATCCATTGCACTGGGCACAATTCTCTCACAACCAGGAGAAGGTGCAATCGATCATCTGATTGCGTTCGCAAGTAGGAAACTATCTATATCTGAAAAAAATTATACCACTGCAGAACGAGAAGGCCTAGCCATGGTCTATGTGCTCCAAAAGTTCAGACATTACCTACTTGGGTCTCACTTCAATATGTACACCGACCATTCTGCATTAAGATACTTAGTTAATAAGCATGTCTTAGGAGGAAGAATATGCAGATGGTTGTTACTATTTCATGAACTTAGTTAATAAGCATGTCTTAGGAGGAAGAATCTGCAGATGGTTGTTACTATTTCAGGAACTTAGTTAATAAGCATGTCTTAGGAGGAAGAATATGCAGATGGTTGTTACTATTTAAAGAATATGATTTTGAGTTCATCGTAAAACCCGAGAAACTGAATGTAGGACTAGATCATCTCTTACGGATCTTGATAGGAGAGGATGCAGGTAAATTAGATGATAATTTTTCGAATGCATAGTTATTCGTAGCCAGGATGGTGGATGTTTATTTCACGGATATTTTGGAATTTCTACATACAGGTGTGTCTCCCTTCGACATGGCGGTGGAGCAGAAGAAACAATTGGTAGTCAAGGCAACAGACTATCAACTAATTGCATTGAACTTGTATAAGTTAGGGGCAGATGGAATCTTGAGGCGTTATGTACTGGAACATGAAAGAAAAACTATATTGGAGGAAGGACACGACGAGATTATTGGATAACATTACACAGGCAAAGCAACGACGCAAAATATTTCATGCACAAGGCTTTGGTGGCCTACACTATTCAAGGACGCGAAGGAGTATTGTTAGTATTGCGGAATATGCCAAAGAGTGGGTAAACCATCTCGACGCGATGAAATTCCATTACATCCACAAGTTACATTGCAAGAATTCGATAAGTGGGCTATTTATTTTGTGGGTCCCATCAACCCACAAGCAAGGATATCAGGAGAAAGATACATCATTACTGCGATCGAGTATTTAACTAGGTGGGCAGAAGCAACACCAGTTATTGATTGCACTACAGAGACTGTTGCACAATTTCTATTTGAGAATGTAGTCACCAGGTTTGGATGTTCGTGCATATTACTTAGCGATCAAGGTACACACTTTATTAACCAAACCATTGTTGCATTAACTAAGGAATTTCAGATTCATCATAAAAAAAAGTACACCATATCACCCTCGAGCTAATGGCACAGTAGAAGCTTTCAATAAAAAAATTTAGAATGCTTTGAAAAAGTTTTGCAATGTTGGAAGAGACGATTGGGACTTACACATCCCTGCGATACTATGGGCATACAAAAATACAAGTAAGAAGTTGAAATGGAAGACACCGTTTTGGTTGGTCTATGGACAAGAAGCAGTAAAGCCAATGGAGTTCATTGTACCTAGTCTACACATATCCGCCATCACTGAAATCTCAGACACAGGTGCAATAGAGGAGAGATTGGCGCAGTTAGTCCAACTTGAGGAGGAGAGGTTTCTGGCCAGATTCCATCAAAAAGTGTAGAAATCCAGAGAGAAGGCCTAACATGATCGACATATCAAAACCAAGAAATTCAAATTCAGTGACTTGGTACTAATCTACGACAATAAGTATCTACAACACCCAGGGAAGTTTCACATGCACTGGTTAGGGTCGTTTGTGATCCAGCAGATAACAGAGACAGGTGTTGCGTGGTTGGGAACCTTGGATGGAAAGATCTTGGATGAAATGGTGAATGGAAGTTGGTTGAATCTCTATAGAGATAGTCGACCATCTGTGCAGTGACCTGTGCAGCGCAGAAACCCCTGTATTATAGTAGGTGTACCATAGTAGCAAGAAACACAAGAAAAAACAAATAAAAATTAGAAAAAGGAAAAAACATAAAAATTTAGTGATAGGAATACAAGTATGTGAAATCCCAAGGTCGCAGAACTTGCGCATCTGAGCAGATCATTTCAAGAAGATAACACTGCGAAAAGTTCAACGAGAAGATATCGACAGGCCTCCCTGCACCGAGCAACACATTACTGCGCAGGATGGCACGAAAAGACCGTTAACTACAGTCGGGCACAAAAAAGACAGTTGAACGGTTGGCATGATTGGTCATTAAAGAACTGTAGAAGCATTAAATATGAAAAGTCGCCGGAAATCCTGAATTGATCAACAGTACATAAGGAGGATCATATGACGAATTTGGAACTTAAAGAGAATTTAGTTAACCAATTACCCACTTTAACGCTAGATTGGACAAGAGAGTTAAGGCAAAATAAGACAGGTCTACTTGGCACGAACACACCAAATACTAAGTGGGAAGGAAATTCTAAGTTAGGTTTTGCATGCAAGCCCGAGAAAACAGAGCAGAAGTTCCCCAAGTCAAGTTACAACGAACCACACAGATATAGAGAGTTCATCTACAAGTTCAACATATATTAGAAATGGCGTCACCGTGAGTAGGAGAACCCTCCAGTGTAGCAAGAAAACAATCCAAGCAACCGATAGATGTTGAGGTAGAAGAAGTGACCAACCTTCGACCCTGTCACCCCCCCGAAATTTTTTACAGAGACTATTTGCCTCCAAGGACGTATGTGCGCCCTCAATTACAGTACCGACGAATGTTAAATATCCATTACCCACAACACCAGTCCCGAAGGGTGTTAGGAAAGACGAGGACATGCTTGGCACGGTGGCCAACTTAAAATTTATGGATCATGACATCACAAACACGCAGAAGTTCCCTGAGTTGTCCAGGGATTAATATTTATTCACAAAGACAGACCTCGCTACAGAAAAACTCAGGTGGAAGCATACGAATGGGCGTCATTTTTGGAGAAAGTCAAGATCCTTAAGTTGTTCTAAATTCCACATTTTGGATGGAGTAACAAAATCAATGTCTGTGTCAAGGTATTGCTCAACTATGTCCATGGCAGGACACTTTCACTAGATCCCCCAATTTCAATTGATACAACACTAATTACGCACATTACATGGTTGAGTAAGGTTGGCGAAGACCCGACCTTACTGTTTCTCAAAATGGGAGAGCGAACCCTCTATGAGACCATCAAAGAAAAGTACGATACATTCAGAGGAAAACATGGTCTAGATGTAAAGAGCATCAGTGACCCAAAGGTCAGGTTCACGATGCAGGTTTTTTCTTGGAAATTATTTCATAAATGTCGAAAGGACGAGGTACCAATGACAATTATCTCCGCGATAGAGAGATGCAAGGAAGGCATGCAGATGAACTGGGCAACCTTCCTCGTGAATCAATTCTTGCAAGACTACAGAGAAGCTGAGGAAAAAGGTGTGGAATTTCATTATGCGTGGCTACTTATTCTTATTTTGTTAGTCAGATGGCAGGAGCCTGCATACTAACAACACATGTGTGTTTCATGTCACAGTCCATTGGCTGCTAGAGATGCCAACTTATGGCACTCCAGCATAAAAAGACGACAAATTCATACCAACATTGTTTTTTACTCATATTTTTAGTTCATCACAAAAGTAGTAGAGACTACAATATGGATTCCCTAGGAAGCCATTATCGCATACCAGGACATTGCGTGGTTTATAGTCGACATGCACCATCTCTATTGGTTGGTAATTCCTGTCCTATGCAACAAGAATTACCAACCAATTACCCACTGACAGTGGAAGAGGTGCACGCCATAATTAATGATTGGGAGGATGAATGGAAGAACCCAGTCGACAAGCTAGGGTCCTCCTAGGAGGACGAGGACCAAGGAAAAAGTGCTCAGGGCCAAACAAATGGTGCAAACAAGCACCAGGGAAAAACAAAAGTCCCTGAATTTGGCCTCAAAAGGAAAGGTCAGGATCTAGAACAAACTAGAAGGACGCCCGAAAATATAGGGGGAGCACAAAAGAAAGACAAAACACAACAACAAACCCCATTTTATATCTTGACTCATGATGATATGGATCACATTGGGTTATTGATCTGCAATCCCATTGAAGAACTTTGGGGGGAAGTTGCGACAAAGCACGAGGACCAACAAAAGAAGGTCCATGATCAATTGGGATTCCTGCAACAAATTTTAGAAACAACATGCATTGTGAAAAACCCCAAGATAGGGGACGAGTCATCCACAACACAAAAGATAGCAAAGGCTGGTGCGTAGGAGGCTCTAATCCAATCCTCAGGGGAGCATCACACTATACGGCTTGAGGTAGCCTCACTGGAGTTACCAGCGGGGGCATTGTAGGAACATATTGTGGCCTTAGGAAAACTTAATATCATCATCTCCAACTTACCCATCCACAAGGTAGAGGAACTCCAAGCATAGTTGGTTCACGAGATAAGGCATCGAGGTGACACTACACACTGAGACTTAGTCAAATTCAGGGATGAAAGCGCCCACATATAGATGCAGTATGATACGTCTCTGCGACAAAAGAAGGAGCTTGAAGACAAAATGGAAGATAGTCTGAAAACCCAAGAGAGCGCAGAAGAAAGGGAAACTAAAGACCAAAAGGAGAAGGATGACGTTGAATCTATGGTACTAAAGAACCAGGCCATTGCCCAAGATTTATACAAGCAAG
Source organism: Picea sitchensis (assembly GCA_010110895.2). Lineage (NCBI taxonomy): Eukaryota > Viridiplantae > Streptophyta > Pinopsida > Pinales > Pinaceae > Picea > Picea sitchensis. Next base: position 21,623 of record SNQJ01S0042728.1, read on the forward strand.
TACCCAAAATCCCCCTAGACGTCGAGGACACCGTGGAGGAACAATTGTTAAATATTGGGGATGCTATGAAGAGATTCTGGGAGCAGGTACATGATATCCAACAACATACCTCACCAGGAATGCCACCTAAGGTGCACGAGGGTAGACTTTGGACGACAACAGTAGTAGTTGCCAGGATTAAGAAGTTTGAAGATGACTGTGCATGCCTTTGTGAGCAAAGTGCCAAAGTCTGGGAAGAACTCATGGGGGACCCAGAGATGCAGGCCGTAGAGGCCAAACTGTGAGCAACACAAGAGCATGCCAATGAGGTGATAGAAAATGCGACAGCATTGCCATCAATCGAGCAAATGTTGACCATTTTGGCAGAACGACAAGAATATGTTGAAGTAGAGCGACTGAGGAACCAATAAAAGGTCCTTCAACAAAGACTTGGACCTAGGTAGGAGGAAGCGGTCAAGATTATTGGGTATTTGTCCACTTTCCAAAAGAAGGTCATGCAGGTGGTGGCTGATACAAAAAATAAATTGCACGATTTGACCAACCAGGCCACCGAGGAGATCACTGCCAAAGAGGCCACCATTGTCACAGAGGTGGAAACAACTAATTCTATGGCGCAATAGTTCATTGCAGCGTGGAAGAAGAAGAAACATGCCTGAGTGGCTCAGGACGGGCCACAAGTGAGTGTTGGGGGCCTGTTGGACAAGAAAATTTTGAATATAAAAGTCGAAGTATAAAGAAAGAGTGCAAAAGGAAGGAATCACACAGAAGGACATAATCATGTAGAAGGAACAATTCACGTAGAATATGGAAAGGAGCAAACGAACGTGAAGGATGTAGACAGCGCAAAGACAAATGGATAAAGCAAGCAAGCGAGAAAAGGAAGCGCAAACGACAATAGTGTGACTTTCCAAAAATAGAAGGACAACATAAAAGTTGTATAAAGAACAAGAAGTAGAAGAAGGAAAATAGCCAGTTCACTGAAGATGGCTATGCCATGCATTGTAATGGGTTATTTTTGGATAGAAAAGAATAGAACTTGAAACCCTAGATTTTGGGGTATAAATATGTAACGGGATTGGGAGAGAGAGAGAGGTATGTGTATGTGAGTATGAGATTGTGTGCATGAGAGAGGATTGAGGTTATGGAAAGATCGTGAATGTAATAATCAGTTATAAAGAAAGAAGATGAATAAAGGAGTTTAGAGAGGATATTATGTCTTGTGTTTTTACTTGTCTCTATGCATTTATGAATGAGGATATACTCCGCAGAATGGATTTAGTTTACGGATTGGTTATGCTGTAATGTTCATGTATGGTTGTGATAGTTTAGGAAATAATCAAGAACATACATAAGTTAAGATCAAGAAGAATGATTCACATATCAACCTCCCTTTCCCTTACTATTGCAGAAACCTGGTTCTTGCAGCCCCAATAGATACCTCAGGTGAGACTTCATCTGCGCAAGTAGGTGATGTCGAAAGGGCCGATGGCTTGAGGGTTTTGTTGGAAACAGTCAAACCGAATGTTGGGTCTTATAACACCTATGTAAACAAGAATCAACCAACAACTGTCTTGTTTACTTTGTTTGTTAAGATCATTAGACACTTCCCTAGTAATTCCCCTTTTGTATATGATTGTTTGTTTTGCAGGGCCTTTTATTTCTTCTTTTGTTTTACCCATAGTAGTTGTTTCCCCTTATTCACTTGGTTGAACATAGTCCTCTTTCTCTTCTTCTTCCAGTTTGCTTGAAGTATCATCTCTAATGTTCTCTTCTAAAAATCCTTGTTAACAAGATATTGCTCCCACGTGGCATCATTCTTTTGTAGTTCATATATCATAATCATCTTTATTAGGACATGGTGATAGAGACTTCTATATTCATTACTGTCTTGGTTTTGAATGTCTTTAGCTATCTTTTTCAAACTATTGAGTAGATAGTAGGGCATATTAATAGGTTTTTCATTCTTCAAATGCAAGAGGAGACGTATATGATATAAGAACATAAGACTATATCTAAGTTATATATTTTTGGATGAGAAAAACCAAATCCTTCCAAGGATATTTCAACCAACTTCTTGGAATTGCATATGCCCAATTGAGTCTCTATCTTGACCTGCTAAGGAAACGAGTCCAAGATTTTTCTTCAATTGGTTTTTTTTGAACCACTTTTCTCCTTGTTGGGGCAAGCTAATAACCTGTGATAATGAATTTTCAAAGATATGAATTGTTAGGTTTCCTACCTGAGCACATTCTTGATCAAAATACTGAGCAAAAGCTCTTGTAACCTCAACATTGTGACCTTGAAACTTAGAAAAGAATTCAAGCCAGCCTACTCTCTGGAGAATTTCTTGGCATTCAAGATGTACATTAGTTATCTCAATTCTATAAGGCTCAAAACGAACTACCATTTCCGTTGTTTCGATTTTGCACACTTCAAACTTGTGTAAACCATATAAACAAGTATTCTTGTGTGTTTCCGGTTAGAACAATTTTAAAATGTATTCAAAATATTGGCTTTAGACAATACATTGTCTATGCACATCGATTTCTATAAGTACCTTGAGAAACAAATTGTTCAAACAACCTGAATTTCACACACAATTCTTTTACACTGGTTATATGAGGTGAAGACTAAAAAGAAACCATGCTTACATAAGACCCAAATATATGATAATTTGCTTCATGAATAAGCAACATAGTAGATATCAAATAGCGAATCTGTTGGAACTTACTTGTTATAAAACCCTTTACTTGTTCTCCATGTGTGCAAAAAATCTTCTCGTAGAGGAATGGCTTCGAATTTGGAAGAAAAATACCAGACTATAAAAAATGAGATGGTGGCAGAGTTTAATGTTTAGAATGAACAAAGTATTATTTGTTTAAGTCATTTTGAGCACAAATAGGGAGGATGTCGTTCAAGTTGTTTGTCAGGTCAAAGTGTATTATGAGATATAGTTGGCTAGTACAATAGGAAGAACATGTGAATCGAAGTTATGACCTGTATATGATTGAGTAGTCTAAATCGGGTATGAGTATATGGAAGAGATGCTTTATGTATGATTACTAGAAATGGATTTTGAATAGATTTTTAAAGGTATTTGAAAAGGTGTGAGTAAAAAGTAATATACAGGTATCATGGTTTTTAATTTTAATTTTTGTTCTTAACAAAATTAAAATATTGAAAATTGCTCTTACGAACTTGAATACCATTCAATAGGAACTTGGTGAATTCATATCGTCACTTGCTTGCTTGTAGTTTCAACTGCTTTGTTTTTATCTTCAATTACATAATTTGATGTAATCCTTGTTTGTTCATTTGTTTCCTTTTGATAGGTACAACTAAACTCATTCCCTCTGGAATAAATGATCAAGTAGTTTGTCTTTTATTTATGATTTAGATCAGAAATATTTTCAAATCAATCTCATGAAGACTTCATATGGAGGATTGAGCTCTGTTAGATAGAAAATATAATAATTTGTACAAATTTCATATACAGTAACCACCGAGTCTCTGAAAAATAAATGTTGACACATGGTCATCTTGTAATTTCCCTCCATAGATCAATGTTATGATCTTAGTAGGCTCATCGTGAATATTTATTACAAGATTTCGATAGATATGGTAATCACTAGGTAGGTCTTTATTGAGAACTTTTGTTAGCCAATTTCTTGTTTTTACAACAAAAATTCTAGTCTAGATTGTGTCAGAAACTTGGATTTTCACAACTAGACTCATTTTGTTATTTTTTCTTATATATATA
>SNQJ01S0042728.1:36851-50502 GCA_010110895.2 Picea sitchensis
GTATTATTCATTTAGGATATTAGTAATATATCCTCAAGTGATGACTAATGAGTTAGTTAAGATTGCCTAGCCTATTCATCATGCATGATTTTAGGATCTAGAGCAAATCTCTCTATGAGGTGGCATCACCCATTGTACTATAATTATGTAACATTGGAGTGAATAATGTAGTGTTGGCTATTATGGCTTTTCCGCCATGTTGTTGTGCTTGTTTATGATTTATCAATTGTTCTTCTTCTTCTTTATGATTGATCAAAAAACATATTCTTAAATGCATTTCAACCAGTCATGGACGAGATCGGCACCAGTGGATGACCAACCCACCACCCACCTCTTTTGTCATTGTGGTCGCAGGTAGAAAGGCGACGACTCCCAAGAGGTAGAGTTTGGGATGCAGAATGGGGGACTCAACCACCGTGTGTAGGGAGTAAAGTGATAGGGGTACTGTCAGAGGCGTGGAGTTGGAGCTCGTAGGTGCAACTCGATAATGGGCAGGTCGAGGAGTGTTGTGATGAGGGAAAAGGTCGTGACCATGGAGAAGCTATGATAGAGGTGGTTGGGATGGTGGATGAGGTAGCTAGGAAGAGGTCGGGCCGAGAAGAAGTGGCATGGGCTGAGGAGAATTCCACCCTGGTGGAAAGGAGAGGGTGAAACTATGGTGGAGCGGGGAGTGTTGGATATGTGGTGTGTCCCCTCCACTTTAATATTTTCAAATAGTGGGTCGAAACTTTAGGAAAGGGGAAGGGGAGGTCATGGGTTCGACCCCCCTCCCCTTTTATTTGCATTTTGTTTTTCTTGGGATCATCCTTTTTTGAGCAAATAAAGGGGGGAGGTCAGGGGTTCAAACCCCCTGGTCTCCATTTTGATAGGCATGGGACTACATAGGAATCAAACTCATAAAATTTTAAAGAGTTTTAAGGGAGCCCTGGAGGATTGGACCTGGTGCCCAATAAAGGATCAAATCCTCTCTCCCTTTCAAATTAGCTCAATAAAACTCACATAAAACAAGAACTAGTCCTTATAGAGATTTGAAACAACAAAAATTGAACCTGAACTGACAAAATAATGGAATGCAAACCACTCTTTTCAGTGAAAACTCCATTAGAAATTACCATGCCAACAATGTAAACAATGAATCTTTGGCCTAAAATTCAAAACTTTCTTCAACTAACCACATATTTTAAGCAAACAACTATCACAAACACAACCAATTTCAAAAATTAAAAGACAACCAGGGTCAAGCAGACTGAGCAAGACATTAAATCTAAACCCCAAGCAATGATCTTTGAGAGAAAAAAAATCCATTTGTTTGCAAGGGAATCAACATGGGTACCTACTCTTTGTTGTTGGTGGCTGAGAGACTGTGTGGCCTGATTCTCAATTATGCTACCAGAAAAACTCTGCTCTATGTCAATGTTTTAGAGTGCCCTTTGTTCTAGAGTCAAAACTCTCTCCCTTGATCACATTGAGCAAATGGAGGAAAGAAAGGGAAAGAGAGGGGTTTTGCTCCCTTTGAATCTTTTTAATTTTTTTTAATTTCTTTATTTTTGCATAAGAAGGGGTGTGTGGCACCCTCCTCTTTTTTCCCATGTTTTGTATTTTTTTTATTCATTTTCCTCGAAATGTGTGCCAATTTAAAGTTTGGCGTTGACTTTGACATTTAACCATGACTTCATTGACCGAGCCAAAAAAATATGTTGGATGAGATGGGGTCATAATGCAATGTAGATCACATCATTAGAGAGGTCCCGACTAGACCGTCAAGAATATGTCGTTGGTGTTCTAATCCGATGCCATCTAGGCCCTGAATTTTGGCCAGGAATTTTGCATTCTAAAACCTTGTTTTGCTTATGGGGCCCACAAAATGCTCAATCTTGCGAAAGGTGCCACATCGTCATACAATGTCCGATCGAGGAAAATGAAGTATCAATGGAAAGGTATCAATGATTTCTTTGACGAGGTGGAAACATATTTATGTGATGAGACCAATAATCACTACTTTGACTGCCCTGGAACTCTACCATGCCAGCTGGTTAGATTGCCTTTCCCCAACCAATTCAAAGATTTGTGACAGCTCTAACTAGGTCATCCAATTTCAGAATGAGGAAAATGAGGCATCATTGGAAATTACTTTGAGTCTAATACAATATGGAATCCCTGATTTTATTATTTGGATCTTATTAACAACATATTTTTAACCCTAAACCATTGTTACCAACCTGGCCTCTAAAACTAGTTATGAATTTGTGAAGGCTCATTCTCACCACCCGAGGGTCAAAACCAGGCATGGGATATACCATTGGAAAGGTCTCACACTGCCTACATCATTGTATGACTTTATTTTCCTTTCAAGTCAGATATCAGAACAAAAACTAACCAGTAAATCACAACTATGGATTTTGGCCAATTAGGAGGCGTGAAAGTTGCATCCTTTGTAGATTGTTCATAAAAACTTGGAATCATGCTCATGCTAGCCTTTTTGGAAATATTATGATGATCCATACACGATAGAACCACTTTATTTTTCACACTATGAATAGATTTCATTTTATTTTTTGCAAAATACCTTGTTCTCACGAGAGTCGCCTAATGATAGTCAAAAGGGGCCAACTTTGAAATTTTTGGAAACCGAGTCCTCAGCTTGTGAAATATGAATTGAGTAGCCTTGACATAGGGAATTATGATATAGGATGGTTTCATAACTTGAAAATAATCTTGGGAGGGCCTCCCTTAGGGGAAGAAGAACATGGTTATGTGACAAGTCGAACAAGGCCGGAATGAGCCCGCTTGGGTGTTGTCAAGATGTTGATGGAAATAACGATACTAATTATTGTTATTCAGATGTCCAATATGTGATAGTAGGCTAGGGAACATCATGATTTTGAAATTTGTTTAGCCATGTTATCCCTCATATTTATATTGGAGGCACCAACCTAATTAAATCTAACACCTTATGACTGACTTGAACTAATATCAAGTGAGTTGAAATTGCTTCCTGATACTCTTCTAGTGTCTGATAAGTCACTATGTTCTCAGATAAAACCTCTAAATACAACCCACTGATACTCTTTAATGGGAAAGGGCCATAGTAACTATGACTCCTACAACTATCTTTAACTGGAACTAGAGCATAAGAGGTTGCTAAGAGCAACCCTCAGGCCAGCTTGTGAAGAAAATTTAAGTGATAAACATCATGTTGATCCCAAAGTAGATATTTGGGTCAGCATTCCTGACATCAGAGGGTAAATTCCTTCTGAGGCATGTAGAACAATGGGGTCACCTACGTGTCAGGCATGCATACTTGGTAGAAAGTTATACTTCTGAAGTAACTGAGGTGGGTAAGGGGGGGAGATTGAACTCTAGTATGAGGACCATTTTTCACATTAGGGATAAACCAAAGAATGAAAGTGGTGCAATAGAAATATACATAATAATTTGTACTGAGATTCACAGAGGATAAAGAAAGAGGAGTAATGACCTGGTTTTTGTTGAGCAATGTGGCCCAAGTTACACGGGTCTCTCACCCGGATTATGGATTAATTGTGAGAATGGAGGCTTAAGGTGAACCTTGGATCAACACAAAGTTTTATGCATGCCTTCAATTCTTAGCACGTAAACAAGCAAATAGGTATCTTTTGTAATTAGTGACCCATTGGAGAAATAAGTAGCAAGCAAATCAATCAATCAAGGGAGTAAGGAAATATGAAAAACTTTTGCAAAAGCTGCTGGAATATCTCAAAATTCTCAAGTGATTGTACTTTGTAGGCAAAAGAATGTTGCTTGGAAAATGTCACATTGCAATTTTTTGGGTAAATATTAGTCGCAATCACATAGCCATGTAAGCCATCATGCCATCGGGTTTAGGCTTCAACAAGCAATGTTATGCTAACTCCCTTAGATTTGATGATGTGGATCTTAGAGTGATGAATGTTTATGAAATTTAGTATTTGCATTATCCACTTGTCATAAAATACTCCCCATATATGATTGAGTCTCAAAACCATTGTTCTCCTTGTTTTCATGATTTCATTGGATCTCCATATCCCTTTTAGGGATCCTCTATAAGGGCATGGCTTCTATGGATTTTTGTAATTCTTCCTTATTTTCATTCATGGATTTTTGTATTTCTACCTTATTTTAATCCATCTTATTTTCCATCTATTGAATTTTACTTTGTTTGTTTACTAACTCATCACTTGTTATTGATCTAGCACTCCAATCATTAAGTTGGTCCTTTGATTTGGATAGCTTATTATGTATCTCTGCGCTTTCTTCATGAGTTACAAATGAGATGTTTTTGAGGTTTGATTGGTGTTAGGTTATTTTTTGCAGCCATGTAGGGTAAAAATAATAATATTCCTCTATTTATCTTTATTACAAATTATGAATCACCAAAAACAAATATTCCAATAAAAAGTTATTCCAATTGTAAGTTGCATACCTTTCAAACCCTAGTTTGGAGAATGTCTGGCCGGTTGACCTTTGTCCTGATATATTTCTGAATTTTGAATCCTTTTGAGACTGAAATTACGTCATGTAGTACATTGATATGACTTCTTAAACTTCTAAAAATTTCACAGTCTGAACCTTCATTGATAAAAGGTTATAGAAAAAATACCAAAAGGTCTTGTTTAAGACTAATCTCAGGATTAGTAAACAACCCCAACTTACACAAAATATATCTCATAAATTATATTGATTCAAAATCTATAAATTTTCCCACATGTACTTTGTTATGTCTCCTTAGGATTCTGAAAATTTCAGAGTGTGAAACTTCATTGAAATTCATTTATAGTGAAAATAAAAAGATGTCTAGTTTGAGACTAATTTAAGGACTGGTCACAAACCCTAACTTTCATAGATGATATTTTTTAAACTATAATTAACCAGAACCTAAAATTTTGAGAAGCTATAACTCATTGTCTTCTCAATATCCTCCAAATTTGGTAGTCTGAAACTTCCCAGAAAAAAAAATTATAGTGAAAATGCCAAGATGGCTCGCTTGAGGGAGAAAAACCTTGGGATTGATGCTCTGACACCAAATGTTATGCACCAATGCCTTAAGAATGATAAAAAAAATTCAATGAATAACATTCCACTTCGAAGGATAAACCTCATTTTACAATATATTGAATGTACAAGATTTGATATGATAATCCTAAGACTAGATCTCCTTGGTACATATATAGGAGACAGAGGGTACAATTATAATGAAAGGGTACAATGAAGGATTCTAGCCTTCATACAAATATAATAATAGAAATGTAATAATTCAATATATAGGGCTTAGTAAGGGGTTTTATACTTAACATGGGGCTTTGTCTATGGCTTAACAATGCTCCCTACATATGTAAGTGCACCAATGCATATTACTGTATTTGCATTGAACACACAACTTAACCTGAAAATGATTTAAGAGCTCATTATAGTTTTACATTGAAATTCTTTACTTTCTTTGTAAAACATATTTCACAATTTTCATGTTTCATCATGCAAGGATTTTGTTTATAAAAATATGGTTGTCGGAGGATCTGGGAAAAAAACTTGTTGCAATGAGCACGAGGGAAGCACATCCCAAGAAGAGAACAAGAAAAATTACTTGAAATTTTAATGTATAAGTAAATATATATTCAACTATCCATGGGTTTAAATTACATGTATTGGCTAATGCATGTCATGTAGAGAGAAAAAACTTGGAAATACTTGAGAAGATTGTTCACAATCTGAGTGGAGAAGAGCATAATGTTTTATGAAAATGTTCCAAAAAGGGGAAGGTGGATCAAAAGTTGAGCAACATGAAGTTTTTCTCTAGCCTTTTACTGATAATGTTTGAACATCGATCTTGGATATGTTGAATGTTGTGCAAGGAACACCAACAAGGGAACAAAAGGTGCACCTAATAAGAAAACAATTACAAAGGATGTAAACAATGACGAGTTGGTCCTTAATTAATCTAGAGTTGTGTTGGTAGTTAATTATAGTGGGAAAAAGATTGTATAGTATTGTGAGGGATATACTAAAAAGAATGTATAGACGTTCTTTTCACTTATGGTACAAAAATCAATCCAATGAATCAAAGAACCAAGTTATGTTTAACACACAACAAGTGTTTGTAGAGCAATGTGGAATGAGAACTGTTATCCGCATTTTGTGGATAGCTAAGGAGATCATGTCTCGAGGCCATCAGGTTGCAGATATGGAGTGTCGAGAGACTACATGACCAACAATACCCTTTTGCACAAATGGAAAACCCACTCACCACCACAAATGGTCACAGGTTTGCAGATGGAATCCACCACACTAGCTGGCTTCCGGAAGGCAGTGGGCCTTACTCCATGAGGCACAAGTCGGTATTATGGTGATCATTATTTCAATATTCAAGCCATTTGATTATGTTGTATCTTAGATTGCTCTATATTTCATGATATGTGCTTGTACATTATGCATTTTTCCCTGCTTCACCTTAGTGGTTGACATTGTGCCCTAGTAAGTGGTTTTCCTTGGGGATGAGTTTTCTACTGGGAACACCCTTAATGAGCCATTGTACCATTCCCGACCATACTTACCACTTTCCATCAACATTACCCTCCATTTCCTTATCTCTTGGGATTTTAGGGTATATTGACTCAAGAAGGGGTTGTCCCTCATTCTATGGGAAGAAGGGGCTAAAGGCCCAGAGGGGTTGGTGTTGGGTAAAAGATAAAAGCCTTATATAAACCTTCCAGATGCTTCACCCAGGGATCACTCAAGAAAGAAATGAAACGCTTATCTTTGAATAAATGGGACCCACAATATAATAAAGGATGCTTAAAAGGTTAGTTGAAGGATATGAGGTCTCATCACGAGCTGACCTATCACGTCCATGGGTGTATAGTGGTATGACATTGTCATCATCTGGTCACCAAACCAAGGCAATGGCTCTCAATTGCATGGTTGAGAGAAAGGGGGTCTAATCACGAGACAACCTTCTCATTTCCATTAGGTCTTTGTGAGTGACATTGCCATCACCTGGTCACCATGCCAGGGCAGTGACCTTGAATATCTCCTTATGCTATTATGAAAGAAAATATAAATAAACAAAGATAAAAGGTGATTGATTGGCTTGGAAAAAGTGCATTGTGGACGAAGGTACCACACACCCTCTACAAAGGCACCCATGTATGAGACACTACGACCCCTTGTATTTCATGAGCCTTATGCCCATTGATTCTTGACCCCATCCACATCATACACTTTGCATGGATTAGAGAGGGACCTCTTGGAAGCTCTCCTTGACCTAGGGAAAGATCTACCTAATAGGACACCTCGTCAACCCTCCCATATTTAAGCTTGACAAGTCGCTTATTGTCTTTGAGATGTTAATTGTTTGATATAATGATATTTGATGAACATGCTTAGATGGTGTATTTATTGATTGGATTCACTTATCATGATGTTATGACTTGAGATCCTTGGAGGGCGTGTTCATTTGTCTTTGCAGGACCTAGTTGGTGGATAGTTTGGGGAGAACAAGGCTAGCTTGGGCTTCGATGGGACTACAAGCCCACAAGTTGGATGCCAAGGGCCAGCATGTCGAATGAGAAATATCAGAATTGGAAGGACTTGATGATGACTTGGATGACGTAGCCTATCCCTCACTTGCCAAACGATTTTCCCAAGAGGGGAAAAACGTTCTTGTTTAGCATGACGTCATGTGTTGGGGGCTAGGGCATGGTGGTGAGATGACATGCTTTGGCACTTTTACATTTTGAGGGGTTTGAGGTCTTGAACTTGAAGGAATATATTTGGATCCTTGAAATGTGGCTTTGGCAAGCCTAGACACCCTCCTCCTACATAAACGACTTTCTCCTAATGTCAAAACGTCCCCTAAAGGGGTGATGTCATTCTAAATTAGGGTTTTATTTGTGAAAAAGTGAAATTTTAAGTGAATTGTTTAATATTAATTTGTTAAGGGGGAAATATTAGGGTTGTTGATATAAATGTGTTAAATCTGCACATAATAGATCTAGCTAGAGAATAACACACACATTTGTAGAGATAAATTGAGAAAGAAGAAGCAAGAGAGAAAGAATGGAAGAATTCTCATTAACCAATTGAATAATGAATAATTTACACATGATATACTTTGTATAACTCAACCAATGCGCACTGGAGGAGAAGCCAATGAGCTATAGTGGTGGTCTAGAGTGATTTTGACACACACCGACAGTTATGGGAATAAACTGCCACCTAGTTTAGTCTCTCGGGTAGTTACGGGAGTAAACCGCCACCTAGCTGAGTTAACTAGTCTTCCAGTCTTCAATTAACTGACTGAAACAAAGTGAAGTGAGGAGGAGATCAGGGAATCATGGGTAATGCGCTAGTCTAGTGATGATCCCAAGGACAATGTGCATTAGCTGGTGATGATCCCAATGCTGCATGGTGACAATACCAATGTAGCATCTAGACTCCACTCAACTGATCAAACTGAAGTGAAAACTGACAGTTGTTAGGAAACTGTGTCCTTCACTCCAAGATGACTTCGCAGAGAGTGGAACTTTTTCTCTGTGAAGGTCTTGGTGAATATGTCTACAGTCTATTCTGTTGAAGGAAAAAACTATAGGTTGATGATCCCCTCATGTACTAAGTCCTAGATGTAGTGCATGTGGATCTCGATGTGCTTCACTTGTTGCCTTTGAACTGGATCTCTGCAGAACTTCATAGTGATCTAGTTGTCACACCACATGACGATCGATAGATGAAACTGAATGCCCAACTCATTGAGAGATTATTGTAGCCACATAGCCTGAATGGTTATGTTAACTACCCCTCTGTACTCTGCCTCGGCTGAAGATAGAGCAATAGCAGCATGCTTCTTACTCGACTAACAGATAGGCCCGGAACCAAGACTAAGTGAGTAACCAGATTTGGACTTGCGATCAGTGTTATCACCAGCCCATTCAGAATCAGTGAACCTAATGAGGTCCAATGTAGATTCAACTGCATACTGAATCCCAAAGGTGATGGTGCCCTGTACGTATCGAAGGATACGCTTTGCAACCTTCCAATGTAGCTCATGCAGCTCCTGCATGAACTTGGAAACTGTGCCAACTGCATAGGAGAGGTATGGTCTAGAGTGTGTGAGATACAACAAGCTCCCCACTAGTTATTTGTACAGTGTGTTGTCAACCAGTGGAGTTCACCCACCATCCTCAAGTTTGACTCCTGATAGGAAAGGAGTCGGAGCAGACTTGAAGTCTGTCATGTGAAATCTCTCAAGGAGATCTCGTGCATACTTGGCCTGAGATAGTTTGATGTGTGATTCATTCTGATTTATCTCGATTCCAAGGAAGAAGTGTAGCAGAACCATGTCCATCATCAAGAACTTGTCATTTAGAATCCTCTTGACTGTAGTAATCGCTAAAGTCGAGCAACAGGTGATCAAAAAATCATCAACATACAAAATTATTAGTAGAAGTGATTCAGTCGTCCTGAGCATGTAAACATTCGGGTCTGACTTACAACGTAAAAGTTCTATGACAGCAGGTAGGATTCCATCTTGGCATACCATGCCCTCAAAGCCTGCTTGAGGCCATAAAGAGACTTCTTCAGTTGACAGACTAAAGATGAATCCTGCATAAATCCCTGGGGCTGCTCCATATATATCTCCTTAGAGAGATCATTGTCAATAAATGCATTCTTCACATCCATCTGAAGGACTTCCCATCCCTTGGCTGTCGAAATGGAAATTTCCAAATGTATGGAATCCATCTTCGCTACTGGAGTGAAGGTCTCATCATAGTCAATGCCATGCACCTGCTGAAAGCCTTTGGCAACAAGCCTAGATTTGTATCTACTAATATGTCCATTCGTTGTGCTCTTGGTCCTGTAGAACCATCTACACCTGACAAGTTTCCTTCTAGAAGGAAGGGGAACCAGATCACAAGTCTTTTTCTAAAGGAGAGAGTTGTACTCCTCCTGCATGGAAGATTCCCAAAAGGGATTTCCAGCAGCCTCGCCATAAGACTGTGGATCTGAAGACTGAACCAAGAAAAGATGACTGGGTGGCAATGGTTCAGTGTCAATGAGTGCAAGAGGAGGATCCTCGAAATCATACCGAGTCCTCCTAGTATCGGATGTATCACTAACAAGATCCCCTACATCCTGAAGAGTAGTCTGGGCCCACTTGGGCCTCTGCTCTAGCTCTACATATGCATCTAGATGCATTGACTCTATATCTGACTATACTGACTCTATATCTAGATCATCTGAATCCTATGAATCGAAACTCTCATCTGAAGAAGTGTCGGCATGTGCATGATCATCATCTCTGACAGGTGGAAGAACAAAGGTGCATGCATGCTGCTATTGAGGTACATGTGAGACACTTTCCTCAAATTGGACACTATGCTCAATGATGATCCGGTCAGAGGAAAGATGAATAAGTTTGTATCCCTTCACACCGTCGGGGTATCCAACAAAAATACACTTTGTGCTTTGTGGATTGTTGGTTTTAATTCCTTTGAGCTATACCCTTAACATGATTGACCCGGGTTCAATTCTATTGGGGTTCCAACAATGCCTCTAAAACTATCAACCCTCCTGGTAAAAAAGAAGGCAACAGAGTGCACCGCGTAGTCTCACCTGAGATAGTCTTAATGGGTGACTGCAATACTCAAGTGTTTGCAGTCCATGATTGAATGGAGATCTGAGAAGTGTGTGCTGAGAGTTCTATTTAATTATTGAGCAATATACTGGCATTCCCATTCATGTATGTAATGTAATCGAATTCATTCATTCATACATCATTCTAACATCTACTCATAAAAATTAAAAGAGACACAAGCATTCAATTGCATAAAATAGGTTTTACCATGGTTCACCCCCTCTTGGGCTACGTCCACAAAGATCTGGCTCTCAAGCTCTTCTATTATGCTCATTCCAAAACTACAGCGTCATGCACTTTACAACTCATCCTCAGTTGGGTCGATATCTATTATGAGGCAGACTAGATCACACCAAGCTCCTCAGCCTGTGATCTAACCGTCAAGATCTATCCTTCAGACCCTCTACCGCTCAACATCTTACAAAAGTAGGTCATATGACAAAAGTATTACAACTAGTTATCAAAAACATGACTCCTTCCTCTTGTCGTCTCTTCAAACTCAACTACTACTGCCTCATGCATTCCTTCATAATGGACAACTACTCCCCCTCTAGACCTCCTAGGTATCTATATATATACGCTTCCAGCTCATCATCCATTAGAATGTATTACAAAAACCCTAACCCTAACATTGTTAGGTCTTCCATGCATGTGTGTGTGTGTTTCTCTTCCTTCCAGTGGTCGCTTTCCTCGTGCATGCCTTTATTCCCAAAATAACCTTTCTTTCTGATTTGTCCTGCTTCCAACAGGCCCCCAACATTGACATGTGGCTCATCCCAAGCCACCTAACCCCTGTGTGCTTCGTCAATCTTCCTTGTGATCGCTTGGAACTTCTCCATGAGCTATGTTTCTTGTGTTTGGGCCTCCGCGGTCTTCTCCTTGAGTGCGTCTAATATCTGCACTGCAATTTCGTCACTGACCATCCTTGCACATTATGCCTGGGTTTGTGCCAGGTTATATGTTTTGGCTTCCTCTGCCTGTGCAATGACCTCTGTTGTTCTCTCCTGGAGCGGTTCCATTTGAGCCTGGCACTCCTTTTTCTACGTCTGCACAATTATGAGTTCTGCCTATAGTTTCTTCATGTCTTGCACCCCTTTGACGTGCTCCATGATCGGCATTATCTTCTGCCTCTTCTTGAGGTCCCAAATAGTTGCATTTATCCTTTCTCCTTCCTGGTCCCACTATTGGACCCGTTGATCCTCTTCCAACTTCGTCCAGAGTTGCGCTGCTTTCTCGAACAAGTCGACCGCCGCATGGACTTGTCATTCTATCTCTTGTATCAGCGTTGTTTCCTCCTGTTTCCTTTGCTCCCTCACCTATGGTGGAGTGGTAGGTGTGAGATTCTCCCAAAGATTCTCGATCTCCTGTTGGTATTGATCAATTGTCTGCACAATCTGATCAATCTTCTCTGTCTCCATGAGTTCAATTGTTTGTGCGTTCTTTGGGATCTTCTCATAGGCTACGACCACTTTCTGCTCTAGTCCCTTCGTGTGTTCCTTCTCATCTTTGGTCTTGAGCTTGGCCTTCTCAAGTACCAATTCCAACCTGTCCCGATCATCCTTTGTCTGCAACAATTTTGTTATCTCTGTGGGTGCGCGAGACTGTACCTCCTGTGTAATTTTCACCTGCAATTTATACAAGGCCTTGGTTGGTATTCACGACAATACCAACTGCAGTTGAGCCAAATCCTTTAGGGGTGTCTACCCCACGATTTCGTCCATGCTTCGCATGTTGGGTGTGACGTGAAATGTTGAGCTCGGTTGTGCTGTCATCTGGATCCTTTCATTCTCGCTTGATCCAACTTAAGCTCCTATCTGTGATGCTTACGGTCATGTTTCTACGTTGTTATCTGTGCTTACCTGATCTGCATGAGGAGCTATCGCATGTGTGCCAACTCTTCTTCAATTATGTCCCTTTGGCATGCAACATCTTCGAAATCTTCAGTTGTGTGATCCTGGACCATTTGGGCCACCATGTCTACATCATCCTCCATGATCGTGTATTCTAGGGGTGTTCTATGTGCCTTCACCTTCTTGCGTGCACCCCTCATCTGGGTGATTGGCCTCTTAGTTTGGCCTTGCTCCTGTGGCATAGCACTTGATGTATTTCCCTGTGCTGCCTCAGCCTGTTTCTGTTGTACCTATGGCACCTATGTGTTGTTCTTCTTCCCCATCTGGACTCCTGTCTTGGATGTCCCCCCTTTCTTTTGTTGTGCCTTTTTCTGACCTGTCCTTGGTTTCTTGGGCATTGTTACTTCCTTGGGTTGTGTTTGTTCTTTCCCTACCTCCTCATGTGTGTGTTCCTGTCTTACCTTCTCCTCCTCTGTTTATGCAGGTATTTCTCGAGTGAGGACTTGAATCCTCCATTCGTCTTCCCAGTCCTTAATGGCCATTTGTATGTCCCCCTTCGTGATGCAGTGACACAGTTGTAGCCATTGATTGTCAGGGTCCTTACGCGATTGGATCCAAATCGCATGTCTAGTGGCTTTGAAGTTGGTTATGCCCTGATAGTGTGCAAAAGTTGTTGGTGTTATCCTCCAAGGGTTGACGATGGTGTCATGTAGGTCACCAAGATATCCTTCGAATATAGTTGCATTCACTTTCCTATTCTTAGGGTCTGAAGTGGCTCCAAGCGATAAGTATCACGCTTCGTGGTAGGGTTTGGGTCTAGTGGAGAAAAATGAGTATTTTGGCTCCTTCCATCCCATAATGGCTATCAAGATGAGCAACCATGAATAATGAAATTTTGTCCCCAAATCCCGCGCATCCTTGCAGTCATCTAGGAACAAATTTAAAAAATAAGGGGCCCAACTGAGTGTTGTTCCCTTGGCACACTATGTTGCAGCTGCGACAACCTCGATGAAGACTTCCTCCCTGCGACATTTCCTGAGCAACTTGCATGCCATAATTTTTGTGGCCATTCTTGCCGCGATGTCACTAATCTGCTCGATAATGATTCTGCGTGACCTCCTTTCGATGTTGTATTTATTCTTCATCTCCTCGGACA
>SNQJ01S0042728.1:51663-68515 GCA_010110895.2 Picea sitchensis
ATTGATTTCCCTCACCGTCTCTAGTTGGCGCGATTAATGCGATGTCTTGTCAGTCGTTTCCAGCATTCAATTCTGATAGCCTCCATCACTTGGCGCTTCTTTTGTCGTATCCGCCTTTCCCGCTTGTTTTCGCTTTGAACTTACCGTTGGCCTTGTCTCCATCAGTTAGTATTGTCGAGCGTGCATGCTCCTCCTTTCATCGCATTGTGCCTCTGTTGGTACCTTTTGATATCTTGCATTTTTTTTTATTTTTTTTTACTGCACGGTGACTTTCAAGCTGTGGGTGGTCGGTTGTCCTTGTACAACTTCAGTCGACTCCCATTGATCATCCCTATGATTTTTAACCCTCCTAAGTCCTTCAACTGTATAGCTCCCCCATCAGTGATAGTTTTTCTTCATATGATCCTAACCAGTGCATTCTGAATTTTCTTGGATTCTGAATGGATTTACTGTCATACATCAACACTAAGTCCCATGCCTTGAAAGTTTTCCTCTTGATATGTCTGTCATGCCAAGATTTGTCCCTTTCTTTCTGAACTTGTTGGTGGAACCCTGCTAGGATCCTATCTTCCTCCATGATCATCAGTTGATTCAGCCTATTATGTATTGCGCCTCGTTCCATCATGTTCGTAATCGCTGCTATGCGCAGACTAGGTACCAGAAATTCTAATGGCACCACTGCTTCTTGTCCATATACCAATCTAAATGGTGTGTGTCCCATTAACTTCTTTCATGTGGTCCTGTATGCCCACAATAATGCTGGTATTTTTAGGTCCCAATCATCCCTGTTGACATTACAGATCTTTGTCAGTGCATTTTCAAGGATTTTGTTAAAGGCTTCTACTGTTCCATTCGCTTATGAATGATACAGTGTAATCTTTTGATGATGGACTTCAAATTACTCAGTCATGGCCTTAATAGTGTTGTTAATGAAGTGAGTGCCTTGGTCACTCATCAAAATCCTTCAACAACCAAATCTAGTGATCACATGTTCAAATAGGAAGTGTGTGGTTTTCTTTGCACTGCAATCTTTGACTGGTGTTGCTTCTGCCCATATTGTCAGGTATTTTGTCGCGGTGATAATGTACCTTGCTCTTGTCCTCTTTGTTGGTGGGTTAATTGGTCCAACAAAATCTATTTCCCATTTATCGAATACCTGCAAATTAACCTGTGGTCGTAAGGGCATCTCGTCCCTTATATTAGGTTTACCAACCCTCTGACATACATCGCATCTCTGGCAGTACTCTTTCGAGTCTCTGTGAATGGTTGGCCACCATAGTCCTGCACGCAATACCTTCTGCACGGTATCTTTGCCTGCATAATTTCCTCCTGCTATTCCCTCATGTGCTTCTGTTAAAATCCTTGGTCTTTCATGTTCTATCACATATCTCCGCAAGATGTTATTTGCGCCCATTTTGTATAGGTGTCCTGTAATCAACTGATAATCGACAGCTCGGACTACCAGGTTTTTCTTCTCCACGGTGTTATATTCTTGTGGCGCAGTCCCTATACTCAAGTACTGGATGATGTCTGCGGTGATGTACTGGAAGTATTCATCGGTGATCTAAACTGAAAATAATGATGCATCTGGAAAGTTGTCCTTTAAATTTGTAGGTTCCTCTTTGTTTGTGACCTTTGATAGGTGGTCAGGTCATGCGTTCAGTTTCCCTGGCTTGACTATTACTTCAAAATCAAATTCTTGAAACAGTAGTAACCATCGACAGATTCTCCCCCTCGACATTGGCTTGTTGACTAGGTACTTAAGGGTTGAATGATCTGTGAACATCTTAAAATGTTTTCCCAGTAAGTAATCTCTGAAATTCTGAAGCGCATAGACCATAGCTAGACCCTCCCTCTCTATAGTGTTATTGTTCTGCTCTGATTCTAACAGTTTTATGCTAGCAAATGTTATAAGATGATCCAATTCTCCTACTCCTGGTTGCACCAAAATAGCTCCAAGTGCTATGGTCGATGCATCTACATGTAAGTGGAATGTCTTCTCCCAGTCTGGGAATACTAGTATTGGCGTTGTTACCATCTTTTTTTTTAGCATATCCAGACCGTGTTGACAATCCTCATTCAACTGAAACTTTGTATCTTTCCTTAACAGTTTCTCCATTGGCCCAGTGATCTGGGCATACCCTTTGATAAAAAAATTGTAGTATCTTGTGTGTCCCAATGTCGCTCTTAGTTGACGGACTGTTTTTGGTGGTGGCAGGTTAACGATTACTGCAATTTTGGCAGGATCTACTAGTAAACCCTGCTTTCATACTATATGGCCCAATAGTATCCCAAACAGTGTTCCGAAGACAAACTTCTTGATGTTTAATGATATCTGGAACTGCCTGCATCTTTCTAACATCAGCCGCAAGACCTCTACATGGTCTTTCAATAGGCTATAGATTGTCCAATCGTCCAAGTATACCTATAGGAACTAGTGGATAAATTATTTAAATGCAGCTATGACTACTCTGAAAAATATTGTTGGTGCATTCTTCAGTCCAAATGGCATGATCATGTATTGGTAGGATCCCCATTCCATAGAAAAATTGGTCTTGTATCTATCTTTCGGCACTATCTTGATCTGATGATATCTCGAAAATCCATTGGTGAATGAATAAACTTTATGTCCTCCTACGTTCTCCAACACTTCATCTGTGAAGGATGTAGGGAATGGATCATGTAGGCACGCATCATTCAACTTCCTCAAGTTGACGCATATTCTTATCCCACCTTGTTTTTTTTCCTGAACTACCATCGGGCTTATCCATTCTGATTCTTCCATGGGTTCTATGATTCCGGCTTCGAGCATCCTATCGATCTCAGCTTTGAATTTTTGCTTATATATTGGATTTAGTCTGTATGGTCGTTGTCTGATCGGTCTTGCCTCGAATCTGAGTGGTCGTTGTCTGATCTGATAGCTCTCCTGCTATGCCCTTCATTTCTGTAAACATTGTGGGGAACAGGTCATTGTACTCGTGCAGTAACTTTGTTATGCTTTCCATTGTTTGTTCATCCTAGTAGTCTCCAATGCTGGCCATTTTGGGATTCTTAGCTATCCCAATGTTGACTTTCTTCACCTTGATCGGTGCAACAATTACTTATGATTCTAGAAATGGACCTTCCACTTGTCTTTCTCCTTCAACTTCCTCAATCTAAATGTCGCACGGGTCGTCTTCATCTGGTACTTCTTCCTGCACATGATAGCATGACAACAATTCTTTCACCGTCTGTTTGTTCCGATGTTGTTCCTCTGTTATGAGTTCGACTTCTGGTTCCTGAATGAATATCACCCCTCTTATTTTTTTAAGTGTTGCATCTATGTTGGGGTTCTCATGTTCAAATGATAAAGTGAATATAAAGTGTTGTTGTAATACTGTCCAGCTTGTAGTTCCTCTGCGCAGTTCCTGGTCTGTATATCAGTTTGCCGGTATGCCCTCTAAGGTATGTACGAAGTGATGATGCCATTCCTCTGGGGGTATCATTTTCCACAATCCTCTTCACTTCTCCAAGTGTTCCATTGGTGCCCCCTGTCCATCATATTCACCCCTCTTATTTTTTTAAGTGTTGCATCTATGTTGGGGTTCTCATGTTCAAATGATAAAGTGAATATAAAGTGTTGTTGTAATACTGTCCAGCTTGTAGTTCCTCTGCGCAGTTCCTGGTCTGTATATCAGTTTGCCGGTATGCCCTCTAAGGTGTGTACGAAGTGATGATGCCATTCCTCTGGGGGTATCATTTTCCACAATGCTCTGCACTTCTCCAAGTGTTCCATTGGTGCCCCCTGTCCATCATATTTCTGATGCTGGTTGTTTTTTTGTTCTGCGCCAAACCTTATGCGTAATAATTGCTTACATTGGTACCAATCCTTGATTGTTTCTTTGTGTGTGCCCCACCATATTTTAGGTGTGGCCTTGAGTGCTAAGAGTCTCTGGTTTTCTAACACCTCATCTTCATAATGTGTCAAAAATGCTTCTAGATCATTTACCCCATGGAAACTGGGTGGTTCCCTTATCTTCGTACCTACCCATCTTACTGCGCGGTCTATTCTTGCGCATCTTCTAGTAGAAACTTTGTGTAGCCTTTGTTGTCAGTTCTCTAAAACTGTATCTGAGTCTGACACATATGAAGTGATGCTCTACCAACTGAGTAGCCCATCTGTAGTTGGGTTTATGTAATACTCATCTCGCGCAGTTGTTCTGTACAACTGGATAATTTCCTCCAAGTCCAAACAAGTAGGTTCTACAAACCTCTCCCCTTCCGATGGGTCTAATGGCGCAATGACCCTGTACTCTCCTGACTCAAATGTCATTTTCCGTGTCTTTAAGTTGATTATGTTCTGGTTATCAAACGCCCAATCCAAGCCGAGCAATTTGGATATGGTGTTGTGTCATCCACTATTTTGATCACTTCGAAGTCTGCTTTAGTGCGCACTCCATCTAGGTCTACTATCACTCCTTCAGTCTCTCATTTGGTAGAAATCTATGTTGGTTTTCTAGTTTTAGTTGAACGGGTGAATATCCTAATGTGGGCTCTCCCATACATTGTCGTGTCTTCTTGGATAATACATTGACTTAGGTTCTTAGATCCAGTATGATATCTCCCATGTTGAAATCTCCGATGTTGGCATTCAGCCTGAACTCCCTACTTGTTCTTCTCCTTGTATGTAAGTGATTGACTGTTTTCTGTTCTAGTTTTTCTTTTGTCTCTATGCTACATATTTCTAACATACTTTGTAATATTTTGACAGAGGATGGATCGTTTAATATTTTTACACATGATTGTAAAAATCCTTTGATTGTACTTACTTGTCCCAGGGGCTGCATTTCTTTGGTGTGATCCAACGATGGAGGCATCTCGTACTCTGGTACTTCCTTGATATGCTGCATAGTGGAGGTCGACATGGTGTCTGGCTTCAGAAATTCTTGTCTGGATTGTGTAAAAGTTTCCTTCTCATTCTGTGCGTCGAACTATTTCCTTGGTTCGACATTCTTCTTCACCCACTGATGTTGTACTGGCTCTTGTCGGACTACGTCCTTTCCTGTTTTAGCTCCTCTACGTGTAATTATGTTGATGTTTCTTCCATCCTCCCTCACTTCCGCTGAAATCTATTGAACATTCTGGTCATTCTGATTCCTCTTTTCCTAGATCTTCCCTAGTAACGTAGGACATTCTTTTGTGTCATGATTAGATGCACGACAATACATACAAGTCGTTGGTGGAAGTGGACATTCTCTTGCATAGTGTCCTGGTTGTTGATAGTTGTGACATACCATTGGTCCTCTACCTCTTCTAAAGCCTCCTCTTGCTCTTCCTCCGCCTCTATATCTAGCTCTATACCTCGCGACACGTTAAACTGAGGTGTCGGATTGTACTGCGCGGTATTGTACTGAGTATGCGTTGTGTTGTATTGTGGTTGTGCGGTATTATATGGTTGTTGAACAGTATTATATTGAGGCTACACAGTGTTGTATGGGGTTGGTACTTGGTTAAACTCAGGTGCGGCTTACCCAGTCATCATTTCTGCATGTACCCTATATGTATCTGATGTCCTATCTCTCATCAAGTCCATAGTTCTACAATCTTTGTCATCATGGCCCACTGACTTGCAAAAGTTGCAATTTGAACTCTTTGGGACTGTCTGGTACTTTTGCATCATTGGGCAGTGATATGGGTTGTGACCCTGTTTCTTACAGATTTCACACCATATTCCTTTTGTTGGTAACAGATTTGGCATCCTTGTTGCCATGTACTGCATGAATGTTGGACATTCGTTTTTATGCTGTCCTTTCGTCCTGCATGTGGTACACCAAACGACTTCTCGTTTGTCCTTACTTTTTTTCCGGTTTAGCTGGAACGTTAAGTTCTTCAAATCCTCCTTTAGTTCTTCGATGGATGGATCCGTCTTCTGATATTGGTTTTCTTCCAGTTGCAGGGCTGCCTGCAGAGCCTCTGCCTGTGTCTGAAACTTCTATTGTTGTAGTGGATATTTCAAGTGTGGTAGTAGTGAATTAACGAATAGGTGCTTGTGTTGCATATCTGTCATGAGATATTTCAACTTTCATTTTAGTCGCTTGAATCTCTGGTCAAATCCCATACATATTCTCTTGGTTTCTGTATAATTTCTATCATCTCGTTCATGTATTGGTCCTCTGAACTTGGCTTCTGAAACTCATTTATCAGTAACTTCTTGATATCTGCAATCGTTCTAGTTGTTCCTGGTGGATTATTTGTGGCTAAACTCATATACCAATATAGTGTGTGATCCCTTAGTGTAATCGCTAGTTGTGCAAGTTTAGTGTCCTCATCTATGATTTGTTTTGCTTCCTAGATCTTCTCACATATAAACATGTGTTTTTTCGGGTCCTTTGACGCTTCTCCTTTGAATTCTGGTAACCTAATGGTGGGGTCGTTTCCTTCCAACCTGAATGTTGAACTAATACCTCCGCGCGGTGTATATACTCGAATAATGCTTCCTGAACTAGCTCCCCCAGTTGTTGTACCTTGTGTAGATGTACTTCCTACTGTCTTCCTTCTCCCAAAATTCGGTTGTCTAAACGGTGGTGTTCTTTTTGGTGTGTTAGTCGTACATGGTTTGATGGGTTCCACACTGACATTAATATAGATAGGATTGATGCCTTCTATTCCCGCTCTTGGACCTCTCGTCTTCCTCTCATATGTTGCACGCATGATTTCCTCAATCTACTCCATAGCCCAGAGAACCTTTACCTCCTCTTCATCACTTTCCAAGCCTTCCCTCATGGCTATGACTCTCTTCTTGCTGTTCATCTTGTATTGGTAGGGTACTCCACTACACGTATTTCCAGTTGTCACCATGATCTGCTTGATCTAGTCGTCATCCATCATGATTGGGTCCAAGGCTTCCTCCTTCTTTCCTTTATCCAGTTCTCCTTCCATTTCTCCTTTTTATGCCAGTGCTTCCCCCCTTCCCCCATGCACGCAGGGAAGTTTAGTTGTCTGACTCCATTGTCATTACACATTTTTTATAGAGAAATATCTTAATAGAAGTATACAATGATCTAATATACCTTCCTCGAGGCCCTCGTAGAAACTCTTGCTCCACTGTGTTGTATGACTTTGCGGTATCTACTGAAAATTATGTTATAAAGCCTACTACAATACCGTCGAGCCAAAATTCTACTGCGCGGGTGAATTTGTTGTTCACCTGTTGTAACTGCTCAATCTGAACTGGGGTCCACTCTAACTATCGGATCCGGTTGGTTGCGTGATTGTCTTTCAACCTCAGTATCCACTCCTGCAATAAGTGTGGAAAATCACAAAAAAATACTTCATGCAGATCAGTGAACACATACTTCTCAAGATATTTGCGCGGTGTTACTCTAGGGTTTATGTTATCTTTCTGCGCAAACTCTAGCTCCTTTGTCTTCATCCATCTTTCTATTTCATTTTTTGTGGGATTCCACGGTCTCAACATTCCCTTCTAGCAGTGCATTCTCACCTTCTTGTTGTCCGATTCGGTATTCTTTTGACCCGCCTTCCGCAGATCTTACCCTCTTTTAACAAGTATTTAACAGATCACATCCACTAAATCCTATATTGTTCCAACTAGCAATGGAAACATTTGTTGGTTTTAATTCCTTTGAGCTATACCTTTAACATGATTGACCCAGGTTCAAGTCTACTGGGGTTCCAACAAAGCCTCTAAAACTATCATCCCTCCTGGTAAACCAGAAGGCAACGTAGTGCACAGAGTGCACCGCCCAGTCTCACCCGAGATAGTTTAATGAGTGACTGCAATACTCAAGTGTTTGTAGTCTAGGATTGAATGGAGATCTGAGAAGTGTGCGCTGAGAGTTATATTTAATTATTGAGCAATATATTGGCATTCATATTCATGCATGTAATGTAATCGAATTCATTCATTCATACATCATTCTAACATCTACTCATAAACAGTAAAATAGGCACACGCATTCAATCATATAACACATGGTTTACCATGGTTCACCCCCTCTTGGGCTACGTCCACAAAATCTGGCTCTCAAGTTATCAAAAAAAAGGACTCCTACCTCTCGTCGTCTCTTCAGACTCAACTACAACTGCCTCCTGCATTCCTTCATAATGGACAACTACTCCCCCTCTAGACCTCCTAGGTGTGTGTGTGTGTGTGTGTGTGTGTGTGTGTGTTTCTGGCTCATCAACCATTACAATGTATTACAAAATCCCTAACCCTAACGTCGTTAGGTATTCCATGCATGCGCGCATGCTGCTCTTCCTTCCAGTTTTCTCTTTCCTCGTGCATGCCTTTCTTCCCAAAATAGCCTTTCTTTTTTATTTGTCCTACTTCCAACATGGATCAAGTGCCTTCCACTTTTTAGAGGGAATCTAGACCCATGCATGTGAACCGAAAATACAAAAGTGGGTCACTTTCGGTTTGAGGCCGCTCCAAGCCTCGTAGGGGGTCTTGTCCTTTACAAATCTATGGGGAGATCTGTTTTGGATGTAGGTTGCACAATTAAGTGCTTTGGTCCATAATCTTTGTGTAAGTGACTTTCCATGTAGCATGTAAGATGCCATCTCTTTTAGAGATCTTTTTTTCCGCTCAGCAACTCCGTTTTGCTGCGAAGTATAGGGAACTGTGTGTTGCAACTAAATCCCTACCTCATGAAAAAAAATTCTAGATCTCATGGTTGACATACTCTCCCCTGTTATCAGTTCATAGAACTTTGATTTTCTTTCCTTACTGTGTCTCAACCAAGGCTTTGAAATCTTTGAGGTGTTGAAAGACTTTTGATTTGTGCATGAGAAAGTAAATCCATGTGAAATGTGAGAAACCATCAACAAAAATGACCATGTACCTCGCTTTGTTGATTGATGGATGTGGAAAAGGGCCCATGAGGTCACTATCGATCGGATCTAAAGGAGAGGAAACTCTTTGAGTCTTTCCTTTGTCGAATTTCTCTTGAGGGTGTTTTCCAAGAACACATCCCTCACAAATTCCTTTGGAGAAATGGATGTTTGGTAGACCATCAACCAATCCTTGCTTTCTAAGCAGTTTCATATATCTAAAATTTAAATTCTCGAACGTTTCGTGCCATATCCTACTACTTTCATCAATATGGGTAAGCAGTAAAGCAGAATCTGGTTCAATAATTTCAGAAAATGTGTAAAGCCTAGATTGATGATTTACCTCACAGGTAGCAACCTTGTAATTGGTTTGCATGTCATAGATGTCCACTGCATCAGGTGTGAATATGAATTTCTTTCATGTGCCAAAATTTTTCATCTAATACACGGAGAGAAGATTGACGAAAAGTTTGGGAACATGCAACACATTCTCAAATATTTTGTTTGTGAATTCAATCCTTCCTTTGTCGGTGACCTCGACTGGACTGTTGTCCCCCATCAAAATATAAGGACCTTTGCATGCATCCAATGAATAATAGATTGCTTTTGTGGCAGCCATGTGATGTGATTCTCCTAAATCTACGATCCGAGCATCGAGAGAATAGTTTATGGAAATCAAAGCATGGCTAGGATTGCCTTTCTTGGGATTCTGATCTTCTGGATTCTTATTCTTGGAACCCTTGGGGATGTGATCTCCAAGGTTGTTTTGTTGAAGTATTTTAGTCATTAGATCTATTTGTTTCTGCATATATGCAGATTCCGGATGGAATCCTTTTTGGCAATATGTGCATTTCTCCCCTTTTCTTCCCTTTCTACCTTTGGATCCGGAGGCATTGTTGAAGGGTTTTGAGTACCCTTCCTTCTTTGGATTTGCATGAGATTTCCTTTTGTCTTTATATTTAGATTTATTATATTGATGACCGCTACCATATTTCACAGTGAGTGCATGCACCTTTGGGCCTTTGATTTTTCCCATGTTGATGAGCTTGGTTTGCTCTTGTGTAAGAGATTCGATAAATTCCTCAAGAGAAGGCATCTTCCAGGTGGCTCCAAAGGCGAATCTAACTAAATGGAATGTGGATACAAACACTGAGAATTTAGGACCAAGTTTGGAGAGAATGGTGAGAACCATTTGTTTATCCTCCTTAGATTTATCAACCCTGCGAGCCTTGAGTTGCGATAATAAATCCTTATATTTTGTAAAGAAATATTGGAGATTGTCCAATATTTTTGGATCCACTGTGGGAAATTCCACCTCGAACATGTGTCCCCTCATCTCATCTTGTTTTCCAAAGATCCCTTCCATGGTGATCCAGGATTCATTGGGGGTTTTACAACAAGATATGTGAAAAAGGAGATTGGGAGAAATGAGACTACAAATTGTTCTGAATGCTTCATCCATTCAATTTAGATACTTGGATTTTTCTATTGCTGATGTTGGTTTTGTTTCTGTGTTCATGGTTAACCTGTACAATCCTCTACTTCGAAGATGCATGATCATCCTCTCCTTCCATTCAAAGTAATTGTAAGGTGTAAGAATGAATTCTTTTGGGAATTGCATTTTCCATTGTTTTCAATCTTTAGTACTTGCAAAAATAATTTGGTGTGTCTTTTTCTTAGCATTCAATTGGCTCTGATACCATGTAAATGTGTTGAACTTGCACAAAATAGATCTAGCTAGAAAATAACATACACATTTGTAGAGAGAAATTGAGAAAGAAGAAGCAAGAGATAAAGAATGGAAGAATTATCATTAACCAAAGGAATAATGAATAATTTACACATGATATACTATATATAACTCAACCAATGTGCACTGGAGGAGAAGCCAATGCACCATAGTAGTGGTCTAGATTTATCTAGACACACACCAGCAGTTACGGGAGTAAATTTTCACCTAGTCTAGTCTCTCGGGAAGTTACGAGAGAGAACTTCCACCTAGCTGAGTTAACTAGTCTATCAGTGTTCAGTTCACTAACTGAAATAGAGTGAAGTGAGGAGGAGATCAGGGAATCATGGGTAATGTGCTAGTCTGGTGGTGATCCCAAGGACAATTCACATTAGTTGGTGATGATCCCAATGCTGCATGATGACAATACCAATGTAGCATCCAGACTCCACTCAACTGATCAAACTGAAGTGAAAACTGAAGAGAATATTCTCCCCAGAGGATTATCCTTCCTAAAATATAGGAGACTGAATAATGAATAATAAACAAGGAAAAAGAAATCCTAGGTGTGTGTGAAGTAACTCCAACAGTTGACCCCTAATCTTGTGTTTTACTCCTTAATTTGTGGAAAAACTATGTTAGCTACATTTATTATAAATGGAGATCATAAGATCTCATTTCTATCATAGTTCTCCCTTGTGGAGAAGGATACTTATCTGAAATTTTCAGCCCTCTTGGCTCTTTCTATCTCTTGTGCAATTCTTATGGTTTATCTTTGCTATTGATGGTGAAAAGTGATGTGCTATGCTTGGAGACTCTTTCTTATGCATGTGGATGGACTTAACTTGGAAGATTAGGGTTTGATCTAGATTTGTTGTGGAATTGGTAAGGGAAAATCTGCATTTATTGTCTTTTGTCTTGCTTTTTCCCATAATTATTGTTGGTTAGAACCCTTGGAGGAGTATAAGGGCATACACCTTCCCCAAGGTTTGTTCTCTTGCGTAAGAGAGGTCATTTTTTACAAGTTGTATTGGAGAACTACAAGAGTGTACACCCTCCAAGGTCATCTTGGTTTTTTTTTGCAAACCCTAGGAAGTAAAAGGGATTACACCCCTAGGGCTTTGTGGATCAAACATTTCAATCCTAGTTTTGTTTTTCAAGGTCAAATATATTTTTCAAAGTTGTGCCAAGAGAAGTACAAGGGCGTACACCCTCTTGGCATTTCCTAGATTGACTTAGCTACACTTGGGAACTACAAGGGCGCACACCCCCAAGTGCTTAGCCAAGCCATATTTTTCATAAACCCCATAAACCCAATAGTAAGGCACTAATCATATTTTTAATTTGCATTGGAGATACAAAACATTTGCCTCAACAAACGTGAAATTTCAACCTTTACAAGCTTTCTCTTTTGGATAATGATCTTGATGCCTTGGGGGGTTTTCTTCCCTTAGGACGCCCCTTTTCTACCATAATTTATCATTGTTGTACTAGCCTTTTTTCTACAGCCATTAGGCTGCAGAAAATCACTAACCCTAGGTGCTAATATCTCACTAACTAGCCTCTAACTTTCCTCCATTTTGCAGCCACTAATTCCACTAACTAGGGTGCACTGTTTAGACTAATTTTAGGGATCTTTCTATGGTTGAGTTAGTTGGTGCATGTCATTGAATGATAAATCCATAAGGCTGATAATTTACTGCAAAAAATCATTTTATAACAATTTTCTTTATTTAGTCTTAAAGTGCTATGCTCAAGTCATAATTGATTACTAAATTCATTGATGATATTGCCAACTGATCTTGTGTTTTATATGTTGGTTTGGATACTTTATTTGCGGATATAAATTGTCATCCGCTGCTGAAAATTAGGGACATCAAGCTTAACTTGTTGATCTGTACTAACATATAGCATTGCAAGGTGTCTTTTCTTGTGTTTCGGGTAGGTACATATGCATCGACAACTATCTCTTCACTTCGTATCCATTTACCTCTCTTCACTTACCATTTCCAACCAATCATTTCTTCCATCACTTCCTTCTGGAGGACTTTTCCTTACACTTCCCTTCATCCTTCTCATTCCCCCTAGGGTCTTCGGGATCGCCTCCCAGGAGTTACCTTAGTCACCCCCCAAGTGCAGGACCTACATTGAGGTGACATTGGGTGTAGGATTCCCAAGTTGTAGCACTTTCTTTTGTGGATGGGTCGGGATTTTCCCAACCTACAACTTAACAAGACCTATGAGACTTGAAATAACAAAATTGTACGATAACATAAAATAATCATTTAGAAATTATTATTTCTAAATATGTTTTTTTATAACATGTATATACTGGTATGTTGTTTCTCATCTACAAGTTTTGGCGATTCAATTATGGTGATCTAATGATTATCTAGGGAAAATTATATGGACAACTTCTTTCTTCAACCTAACTTAGATGAAATAATATGTTTAAAATCTGTTTTCACTTATGTTTCATTTCAACATTTTTATAGGGAAAGGAACATGATAGTTGATGAACTGTCTAAATGCGGTTTGAAACTAGTTGTAGGGTGTTGGTTACTACCCGAAGAGATGGATGGGTGCTTTGTGGATTTTGAGCATACTCCTTGTTTATAAATTCTAAAAAGATGTTCATTTTTCTATTGTTTCTTTTGGGTTCCTTAATTTGTCATGACCATAATGTGAATTGGTTTGTGGCTATAGATTGAACTTGGATTATGTGATAGAAATGTAGTGGTAGAGAATGTTGATTAATTAGATTTATTTCAGTATAGTAGGACTTTTTGTTATGTTTTTAAGATATTTTGGGGCTTACTTTTATATCCATAGTGAAACACAATAGTATGTTAGTTATGAAGGTCTTGAACATAGACAATATCTAGCTAGTGGTATCCTTTTTGTGAAAAAAACCTTCTTGGAAATGTTATTAACAACATCTGCAAAATGTAATCTCCCTTTATTTATGATGTCATAGTCTAAACATTCTACTAAATGACTCTTTTCTAGTGATTTTTCCAGGGACATTTGTCTGAAATCCGACAAGAAATTGTTAGATCCACAGACTTGAGTGATTGTTTTTGTATAATTTGAGTTCCCTAGGGGTGTTTTCCCATGTTGAATCCATTTATGCATTTAGAAATATATTTTAAACAACAAAAAATAGTGATTTCATGCACATTTATGTCACCGGATTCCAGTGACAAAATCCATTTCGTAGAACAGTTAAACAACACCATTTATGACATGTCAAATTTCATATGGGTTTTGTTGGAATTTATGAACAATTGGAAAGAAAAACAATGTGAATGGGTGTTTACAACTTGTAAGGCTTCACCCAGGTTTCCATCATTGACATATTGCCTAGCTAATGCAATAAGTTATTGAATCTGGATGGGTTCCCCTTGATTCGAGTTGCAGTAGAAACAACTACAACATTTGATTCAAGACTATGGGATGACATGAAGAGAGAGCGACCTCTCACCATGTGTAAGCCTTAAATATTTGATGACAATGGTTTTTATGTTAAAGCTTAATGACTTCAAAGCAAGAAAATTTTAAATAGGACAAGCCATGTCAAAGTTGGGCATTACTCTTTTCAATGGTAACTGACAGCTATGTGCAATTAACAAGGTTGTCCTTAACAAAAGGTTTTAATTAAATCTTACACGGTTTGGAATATGGAATCCATTTAGACTATGGCTTGACAACTTTTACTGGTATTGAGGGGTTTACCGGTTGTGACCCAATCCATCGTTTAAGTTTTTTTGCGATGAAATAAATGAAACACAATTGTTCTAATATGCAAAATGTAGAA
This sequence comes from Picea sitchensis, assembly GCA_010110895.2. Lineage (NCBI taxonomy): Eukaryota > Viridiplantae > Streptophyta > Pinopsida > Pinales > Pinaceae > Picea > Picea sitchensis. Next base: position 66,039 of record SNQJ01S0042728.1, read on the forward strand.
TAATGGTGAGGTTAAACTAACAAAACTAATGATATAAATATAGCACCAAATATGTCACTGCTTTATATATTTATAAAAAAGTTACTAAGGAAATAAAAGTGGAAATCTAAATAACCATATGCATAGAAAAAAAGTCTAAATATGAACAATTGATTACAATACTATGCTTATATCGATAGACAAACAATTTGTGAGATAAACAAAATAAGACAAATTGTTCATACATGAGAAAAAAATATATTATAAAAGGAAATGCTTACACCATTCCAAAAACTTAGTAAACTGGTAGAAGAATTTTTGTGCATCGTAAGCTTAAAAAATGAAGTTTGTCTCCAAAATAGCTTGACCAACAATGACTTCTTATTCATTAACATTCTAAAAGAGTTTACAAAATTGTAGAAGCAAAAAGTCCCTTCTCAATTGAATTCATCTTACTTATACAAACATAATAAGGAGGATAAACTCATGGGTTTGAAACACTTGGCGGACTATTCGTTCCCCTTCTTGCCTATTGGTTTCTCCTATAACTATGTCCTCTTTCCTATGAGAGGATTTGAATCACTTTGATTGTTCTAATCTTTTACTTGGTTGTTCAAGTTTCCTTTTTGGTTGTTTGAATCCTCTTATGTAGGATAACGCTCCACTTGGATTGAAAAAGCTCCTTCCCTTTCCCTTCTCCATTTTCTTAGAAAGGTTACCCATGCCTCAAAATTTCAGTTAGGTGCATCTCCATGGGAAAAAGTATGTTGCTTACGAAAGGCTCTATATGAGGTGATACTCTACCTTATTCCTTTTTCAAATTTATGCATCTTAGGCCATATGGTCACTATTAGTATTATGTGCATATTAGGAGCTTCAATAAACTTTTAAATGGCTACTTCCTTAACTTCAGGTACAATTCTAATATTTCCTACTAGTGATAAAATAACTTTCCAAATCCTTAAAGACTTGTGATTGTGGAAATAAATTATCTTTGGGTCCAAAAGAAGGTAAGTGCCAATTATATTTTCAATTTCTCTCTCAAAACCATCTTTCAGTTCTCATTTGTACTTTGATACAACTTCGTCAAGGACTCCCACATCTCTTAGGAATTTGTCTTCCCTGTCACATGAGGAATCAAATGGTTCTTAATGGCATCAAGAATGATTATTTTAGCCTTGATACTCTTCTTCTTATAAGTTTCTAAAAGAGTAGCATCTGTAGGTATTGTTATTGGGTTTCTTGTGGAGTTCTCAACAATGTCCCATAACTCACTCTCCTGCAGAAGCAAAATCATTCTCTCCTTCCAAGCACCAAAATTTATTGCCCCATCAAGTCTGTCCTCAACCCTTAAACCAATAGCCATTGAGCCTTCTCAACTGAAAATAAAAAATTCCAAAATTTGTCCGGTGAAGTAACTTTTGTCCCACTCTCTGTATTGTTGATTTAATTCTGCACTTCTCTCCAACTCAGCTCGGATACCATGTAAAATTTTCAGACCCCACCCAGTTTCAAGTCTCATTGAGATCACTCACTGTTTAATGCCCAAAACCCAGTTTTATGACAGCCATAAAGTGCCCAACATATAAACAAATTTCAGAACTGAAACATGAGGATTCTAAACAACATTTAATGCATAAATAAATTTCTATCAACAACACAATAACTCATAAAATTATAGACACCGAGATTTTTGGTCTAACATTGACCCTGGAAAAACCCACAGGGGGGAAACCAATGAGAGAGGGAATTTTTATTATTTTTAGAGCTCAAAGAAATTATTTTGTTACAGCAAAAAGTTCACAAACTTATCTCGGAAAAATGAGCCAAATCTCCTTCTCAACAACCCCAAATCAACTGCTCAATTTCTGTGAAAGAAATCCATACAACTGTACAGCTGTCACAACATTTAATGTTGTATGGATTGTCTAGAAAATCGCGCCATAAATTATGGGTTTGTTGTACCAATTTTCTAGCATTAAATCTGCCTATATTTCTGTGCCAAACTGCCTCGAAATATGTGCACTCTCTCTACAATACGGACTGTACCTTTTTCAGTTGTACGGCCTCCAAAAATTTGTACTGTATAGCATGTCTGCTAGTTGTATCCTCTACCTCGATGTAATATTCCAGATATAAAAAAGTATGTAGAACAGAAATAAATAGCTAGAAATGGCAGATGAACACAATATAACTAGAACAACACCACAATAATACCAAAATGATACCAGAATAATACCAGAAAGAGAACTTTGATTACTGAGAGAAATGTTCACTTGCCTCCTCGAGGGGGAAACCTCCAGCAGAGTAGAGCTCTATTACAATAATATACAAGACAAAAGTTCTCATACCCTCGACTCCTATTTATACTAAATATGTCTATCAAAATAACCATCTAGAGGAAGATCCTTCTAGAAGTGGAAGCTTCTATTAGGTCTTCTTACATTGGACTTATTCTTCCTTATTGCTAGGCCTTATTAATATTGACCTTTATTACA
>SNQJ01S0042728.1:79469-98421 GCA_010110895.2 Picea sitchensis
TTCTATTAGGTCTTCTTACATTGGACTTATTCTTCCTTATTGCTAGGCCTTATTAATATTGACCTTTATTACATGGAAATATATTATTCTACCTACGTGAGGGGTTATGTCCCTAACACTCGATTTTTTTGGTGTACCTTGCCTTGGAATGCATGCCAATGCTCAAGAACTTCCTCTCTTCTCTTGCTCGACTTCTCCTCTTCCTATTTCTCTCCAAAAATTCGTTCAACAACCAACAATGGGTACTCCCTCCTTACCCTAATCGACTCAATGAGAGGGAATGTGAAAAGTCATCTAATCCAATGGTTGAGATTAGATAAGATGAGTGGTGGAGATTAAATCACTTAACTCACCCACTTTCCCTAAGTTCAAAAAGTCACCTTTTAATTTACATCTCATAAATTAAATGACTAGGGTCCACATTAGGAATTTTCCCACCCCTAGGCGCCTAGGTGATGAGAAACACTTGCCTAGGTACTTTTTAATTATTTTTAACACTCCCTCTTACCGAGGAAGGTGTTGCTCACCACTCCAAGCTTATCCCTGAAACATACAAACTTGCTTGTTCCCAAATCTTTAGTTAGTATGTTCGCAATATACTCATCTGTAGATATATATTGTGGCTCAACTGCTCCTCTCTAAACATAATCCCGAATGAAGTGATATTGAATCTCAATGTACTTATAACTGTCATGAAAAACTGGATTCTTGGAGAGTTTGATACAACTTTGATTGTCACAGTAAATCATAGTGGGTCTCAACTGCACACCAAATAATCCCACCGGCAACTTGTGAAGACAAATGGCCTCACAACTGACCTGACTGGTAGCCATATACTCAGCCTCTGTGAAACTCAAGGCCACTGACTTTTTCTTCCGACTAAACCAAGATACTATTGTTGAGCCCAATCTGAAATAGCATCCAAAAGTACTTTTCTTGTCAATGACACATCCTACCCAATCTAAATCAGTATAACCCACCAATCGAACTCCATCCCCTCTCAGATAGTCCATTCCATAATCCACTATACCACAAAGATACCTGAGCACATGTTTTGATACCACCCAATGCACTCTCCTAGGCTCCACCATAAACTGACTAAGAGTGTTGACCAAATACATCAATGAACCGATCAACTAACAATATACAGTGGGATCAACCAATTATGACTCAGAAGCATGGAGCTTCTTCCGGTTAGTAATCATGGGTGTGGTCATCGGCCTAAAATCATCCATCTGGAATCTCCTAAGAATGTCACAAGCATACCTCCCCTGTCCCTAAAAGATGTGTCCAGGCTCCTGTCAAACCTCCAACCCCAAAAAATAATGCATCAGTCCAATATCTATCATCTCAAAATTTGAAGCAAGGCTCTCCTTGCAGATAGTAATGAGTCTCTCAGCCTTTGTAATGAAAATATCATCAAAATATAGCAAGAGTATAAGAGGATCCTCTCCAACCACAATGAAGTACAGGTTGGGATCCGCCTCACTCTTCTCGAAGCCCAATTGCTACAAGTAGGCATCAATCCTAGAATACCAAGCTCTGGGAGCTTGTTTCAGCCCATACAATTCCTTCTTCAGTCTGCACACATGAGACTCTCTCTCATGCACCTCAAATCCCAATGGCTACTCAATGTACACCTCCTCTTGTAAGAGACCATTCAGAAATGTGGTCTTCACATCCATTTGATGGATCTTCCAACCCATCTCTCCTGCAATAGATATCATTGCCATGATCGAGGTATATCTAGCAACCGGAGTGAAGGTCTCATCATTGTCAACTCCCTCAACTTGTGAGAACCCCCGAGCCACAAAATGAGCTTTATGCTTCTCAATGCTACCATTTGCAGCATACTTGAGTTTGTAGAGCCACCTATAAGTCACCACTGACTTCCCCTCAGGTCCAAGAACAATCTCCCAAACATCATTCTTCATGATGGAATTGTACTCTTCTATCATGGCATCTCTCCAAACATGTCTGCCAGCAGCCTCCTCAAAAGTGGAAGGCTCAGAATCCCTAATGTTTCTCACCATGCCATATAGCTGCAAAATCTCTCAGGAGGTTTACTCTCCCTCACATCCTGCCTGGGATTCCCCGCAAAACCCTGTGTCTTTCTCAGAGTATCCTGAATCCACTTGGGCTTCCTCCTCTCTGAAGAAGTGTCCTATGGAGGGGACTCCACCTGCTCAACCCCATCACCTGAATACTATGAACCTAAAGTAGAATCTGGAGCACTTGATATTGAAACCTGAGGACCAGTAACCTGTGATCCTGACACTTGTGGCCATGTAACCTGTGGACCAGTCATCATCGAAATTGGTGGACCCGAACTCTATGTCACTGAAGTCTGTTGTGGACTCACCTGAATCTTAGAAGTTGATTGTTCACCCCTCTCAGTCCCTCATGACTTCCTAAAGGTTCTATCCTCCTCAAATCTCACATCCCTTCTCAAAATTGTCTTCCTCAAGGAAGGGATGTATATGCGGAAAGCCTTTGAAGTCTCGTTATACCCAACAAAAATCCCCTTTTATGTCGTGGGCTCTAGATTTGTCCTCTTCTCAAAAGGGACATGTGAATATGTAAGGCACCCAAAAATCCTAAAGTGCCCAACCTCAGGCTTCTTCCCAGAGAAATCCTCCTCAAGAGTCTTTTTGGTCCTTGGTCATGTATTAAGGAAGAAAGACAAAGCATGAAGTGCATGGAAGGCACAAAAACCGAGGAAGGGTTGAAGTGGTCAAAGAAGCATAAAATAAGGAGCGAAGTAAGGAAACGCAAGACGTTGAAAGAGAATATCAAGGAGAACAAAACAGCAAAGAGGATAGATCGTGGACAAGTCAGCAAGTGGAAGAGGACACCAATGGGTGCTTTGGAGCACCTCGTGGAGAAGAAGGAGGAACAAGTCAACGAAGTCCTTAAAATGCGGGCTATGTGTACCTAGGGTTTTGGTACCTAGGGTTTGTGCACCTAGACGTCGGTCTAGAGTTTCTAAGAGTCATAGAAGGATAAATAGAGGGTTAAGAAGAGTGGATAGGAGGACATTGGATTAGGGAGATTGAGTTGAAAAAGTGTTATATCTTAGAACATTCTTGTATTATGGATCTTCATATGGGTGTGAATATCTACTCTGCAGCTGGGTGCGCAGGGTTGGGAGGTAAGGAGGAGAGAGAGGAGGATTTGCAGCTAAGTGCGCAGATAGAACTGTGTATTTTCATCTACTTTATCAATAAACACAGTTTTGTGGACGTAGCCCTAGGGAGAGGGTGAATCACGTAAATATTTTTGTTCTGCATGGATTGATGTTGTGTTATTTGTTATATTTTATATTGTTATTGCATTGTTGTTTTCCTACTGAAGATAAGAAATATAACTAACTTCATGAAGCTAAAGCATAATATTGTTAAGAATCTCTAGGTTATCTTATATTGTTATTCTAGAATCATCTTGCACTTCCCCTGATTGTAGACACATGTGTCCTGCAACCCTCCTATTGCTACTTCGGGTGAGACTTCATCTGCTTCGTAGGTTTTGTCGAAAGGGCCAATAGTTAGGGTTTTTTTGTGCGTTGTTAGAGTTGAACCCTGGGTCTGCACCTGTGCCAGCAAATGGTTCTGTTGTCGGGACCGAGATCTTCTTAAAGGAATGTCAAGGTGGTTTCCATTGAAGACAAAAATTCAGAAGTGGATAGAAGAACAGGAAAGGGACTTCATCGAAGCTCAGAACAAGAACCCTAGCATTAGTAAAGAAGACTGGTTGGAAGGTACATCTTTACTCACGTGCACGAGATTTTCTTTGCAGGAGTTCATAAGGATAGTACGAGTGGCTAGCCAAACTAGCAGACACTCAGTTTGAAATTAGATCCAGACCACCTGTGGTTTGGACAGCGGCGTTGATTAAGAAAGTAAAGAGAGTCGATAACATTGTGTCTAGAGTGGTGGATCTCTGGTTTGATAGCACTATTAGAGGGTACATTATTGAGTTTGCTATCGACAGAGTGGAATCATATAGTCAAGAACAGATGTATTTCTTCAAGGGACCTAGAGGGAAGTTTCTACACTTTTTGAAGTTGAAGATTAAGATGTTATTGCATGAGAAGAATATCTTGAAGATACAGTAATTAGTTGGATTTTTAAAGCTAATGTTCAAAAATTCAGAAAGTGACAGTGATGCAGAGGCTAGACAGACACGCAGTGGGAAATCATTCAAAAAGGTTCCTCTTGCAAACCTGTTTAAGTAGAGCTACGGGCCATTGGCACAAGACAAAGATTTCTATAGTGGAGAAGAAGCAGGGAGATCAGATGAAGAGTATTCAGAGTTCGCAAGGGCAGAGGAAGTAGAGATTGAAGAACTTCACCGAGGAGAACCAGAGACTTCAGGGATTGTGCCTACTATCGAAGTAAGTATTACTACTTCTCATGTTTTAGCAACATTAAGTAACCAAAGTAATCAGAGCACTTGAGTACTGTTACAAGCATTTTAGTACGTACTCAGTTGAGAAACCAAGGCAAATCTATGGCAGACGAAATGAGGTTACCCATTTTCAGAGGAGATGGATCTGAGGATCTTGACCAGCACTAGTTCTTATGCGAATTTGTATGGAGCATTAAGAAAGTCACCGACGAAGCTGTTAAGAGAGATCAGTTTAGTACTACCTTGAGGGATCGTGCATTAAGATGGTATATGAAATTTGTTATAGGATTTGTACAACCTAAACCATTGAATGACATCAAGACTGCATTGAGTGCAGAGTTCAAAAAGCCTAAGTCAGAGTCACAGTGCATTACAGAGTTAAAGGAAATGAACCAGAAAGTGATTGAACATGTTTGGGAATTTGATCAGAGGTTTAAGACCTTGACAGGCCATTTAATTTTTCAGATTCCAGACGAACGACATAAGGAATGGTTCATTGCTGCCCTCCTGCCACACATTAGAGTTCCTCTGATGTAGCATAAGGTCACTTCGTAGGCTGAAGCATTGGGGATTGCCATGAAACTAGAACCAGCCCCTGTAAGAGAATCCAGTCCAGGTATGAGTCAGATTTTGAATCAATTAACTATTTTATCCTTACAGGTGGAAGACATGAAGAAAGACAAGGGTAAGGAGAAAATAGAAGACATATGGTGTATCATATGTAAAGCAAAGGGTCATTACAAAGAGAATTGTCCCTTATTTAATGAATACTTGGCCTCTGGAGCCCCTAACCCTTTGAAGCAGGTTACTTTACCATGGTGTGAGGTATGTAGAACTAGACATCACCCTGGTGAATGTTATTATATGCAGACATATGTCCAGACACCCACCAATGTTTATTGTACATTCTGCAAATATGTGGGGCATGATGAGAAGGATTGTAGGGCTTATGGCCTCATGCATGAAAGGTCAAGGGATGCATATAGAATTCAAGGAGAATTACAACAAGAAGGGAATGTTGCACAGTTCAATTCCCCAGGAAGAGGAAACTTCAAACCTCGTGGTGGGTTCAGAGGAAGAGGACGAGGAGGAGGCATGGGTCGAGGTCGAGGTTAGATTATTTGCTATAACTGTGCCCAGCCAGGTCATTTGGCAAGGGATTTTCATAACCCTTATACTACTTGTAGCTATTGTAAGTCATTTGATCATGTCATTGAAGACTACCCAGTATTATTTGCTAAACTTTAGGAAAGACGAGGTGGAAACTAGCAAGTCCAACTAATATCAGTTGAACCTCACGGTGAGGAACCTAGAGTCATTGTTATTACTAAAGGGGGTGATGTCACAAGAGAAGATAGGGTGACTCCAGGAAAGACTACAGATGGATCAGGGATCAGAAGAGTTGTAGAGAAGGTGCCACTATTTGATCCAAGGAAAGAAAAACAAACTTTTGAAGAAGCAAGGAGGGAATTTGTAGGTGAACATGCTTCTTCGTCCAGGGCACAACCATAAGTAAGGGAATGTGAAATGTCTCCAGCATTTGATCAGTCTATCACACTTAGGCAAGGAAAAGAGGTAAGCAAACTGGTGGACTTCTTATATACTTGTATCAATTTAATTAAAGATGAAAGAGTTGTGCAAGAACTACAACACCTAATAAGACAATATGAAATTGGAAGAGTAGACCCTCTATTGAATAGAGTTGTGAATCAAGTATCTAGAAAAAGGAGGATAAGCAAGGAACTTCACCTTAGTGCTCAGATTAGAGACTACGACATAGACTATGTGGTCCTCGACCTGGGATCAGAAGTAAATGTTATGACGAAGCAGACTTGGGCATTGATGGGAAAACCTAAATTGATTTACTCTCCTATTAGGCTCAGGATGGCTAATCAGTAGGCGGTGAGCCCCTTTGGAAGCCTAGAGCATGTCCCTGTAGACATCGATGGAGTAAGGACATTTGCAGACTTCGAAGTGATTGATATAGTTGATGATAGTTGTCCTTATCCTGTGTTGTTGGGTATTGATTGGGCTTTCAACAACTTGACTGTTGTTGACCTAAAAAAGAGACGAATGACATTTGAAGGTGATGGCCTTAGGGTCATTGCACCTCTTGACCCTGATGAAGGTCGCAGATACACAAAACCTATAAGGGAAGAAGACCACATATGTAACACCACTTTCCACTCACTACTGTGTAGGTGTTACTACGCGGAATAACAAAATTCTCACTTACAATTAATCACATGCATTGAAAACAAGTTAAACACATTCAACATAGAGTATTCATACGAATCACTTCCATAATCAACAATCAATACTATTTAATATTAATTCATATACACAACGAAATTCATGATAACATAAGCAGCACAGTCATGCAAAACATGATTAAAGCATAATCAGGTACTTATCTTTGAAACAGTGGTAGTTCCACCAACCAAGTGCAGGCCTTCCATGAACCTCCCAGCCTTAGACTGCACTGCTCATCAGCTCAGCAGTGGGTCACCCCCGAGCTGGGACTAAGCTCCACCCCAAGGCAAGGAATCTTAATCTAGGCTGAGGTTACAGGGAAAATAGCAAGAAATCCGGAAGGATTCTTCCCAAGATGCCATCTTACGCCCACTATTACCAGACTCTCATTCCCCACATGCCTGTTTCGCCCGGGAGTATACACCTTCACAAGCACAGTCCATCGGTGCTAACCTCCCTCTCTGGGTCTTGGAAACAGGATGGATCAGGAAGTCTCAAAGCCCGAAGCTGGTGTTGGACACTCTCTGGAAGAAACCACTTCCCAACAAACTCTCTCACCTGGAGAGAATTTCTCACAGGCCTGACAACCTACCTCTTCCAACAATAGTCACCTCCCTCACCTGGAGAGAGGTCATACACAGGATCAATCACAACTTGCATTGGCCAACAAGCCACACTCAGTCCAGCTCTGCGTGGCCACCACAGCCAACCAAAAAAACAAACACAGGCTTAGCAATGGCGCAAGGGCTCATAGGGTTGGTTCTCGGGAACATGTGACAAACAATCCACGCAGGGAATGACACAGGTTCCATGGCTCAGAATGGAGAGGGTGCACCCGGCCTTTTCATAAACGAACACGGGCTTCTCGTCTTTTAGAATAGAGGATATACACGGGTTTTCAGAGCCAAACACGGGCTTTTCGGCTCACAGGGAAGCACGAGGGTTCTCTGCAGAGCTCGGGTCGATCGTACTGCTCAGATCTCCTTACACGCTCAGGAAGTCAGGTGGAATGGGCGAGGTACCCTCTCACGGATCATGTTGGCCATTTTATTCGCATGGGTCAGGGCTGACACTTGTCACCCTGGAAACTACATGAATTTTACCCAGCACGCATCACCTTCCTCATGGTTAGGAACTTAGGATAAATTATAAATGGCACATGTTCTTTTGGAATAATAATAAAATATTATTCCCAGGCTTAAGCCCCCCTAGGCTAAACACTTAGCCCATTTTTCACCTTCCAGACCCTAATCCCTTGCCTTCTCTGTGGAAGCTCAGTCCCCCTTCACTCATTCATCGTGGTCGGTCTGCACCTAGCAGTGTTTACAATTTTATTAAATGTTTTGCATACATACAAGTACAAAATCAGGCCCTTGTCCTCCAACCCTTAGGCTCTCTGGTCTAACAATCACATAAGCCCACCGGCTTATACAAACTTGGCTCACCAGCCTATAACACATATTTACAATTCATTTCATACATTAGATTTACAACTGGGATCAGCCTTGGGGACATTACAACGTCTATGAGTTAGAAAAAATCTATAAACTGATAGCACGATAGCAAGATTATATTAATCCTACAGCAGATGGAAATCTAAGTTAGCGAAGTGAAAGTGCATGTTCATCAGATTCAGAAGAAGCATTGGAAAATTGGCAGAACAAAATGTAAGAAGTCTCTGCGCGGAGGTGTGCCAGATTGAACAAGGCAGTTTGTTGGATTGGCATAGAAGTAAGTAATCTTCCTACATTTGATGTCTTGAATCATTTAGAGACATTTCTAGTTGAATTTGAGAGAATTGTACCAGTACAACAGAGATTTGAAAGTCAGTACCCCACAATAGATCAGGCCTTACAAGTTGTAAGACAAAAGGTCTTTGAGGAAGTACCTAACCCTCCTCTTGACCAAGAAGAAGATGAATGGATTGCGCCTCTTCAGCGGTTACAGGGTTGTTATAATATTAATGTTGATGAAGATGATGACCCTAGGAGTGTGAATATTTCAGAAACTGAAGGACAACGACATATAGAAGGGTCAGGGATTGAATTACCTTTTGTTGGGAAGCCTATTAAAATTAAGAAAGTTAACATTGGAACAGAGCAAACACCTAAGTTAGCAAATGTTGGAGACTATTGGGATGATGCTACTATTAGTAAGATTACAGAATTATTGCATGAGTATCAGGACTTGTTCCCAACCAATTTCACAAACATGAAGGGCATTAAAGGGCCCATGGGAGAAATGAAGATCCCTTTGAAATCAAATGCAAGACCTATCAAGCAGAGACCTTACTGACTGAATCCCAAGTACAAGCATAAAGTTAAGATTGAATTAGATAGAATGTTGGAAGCAGGAATCATAGAACCAGTTGAAGAATCTGAATGGATCAGCCCTATGTTGGTCCAAGATAAGAAGTCAGGAGAAATCATAATATGTGTAGATATAAGGAAATTGAACGATGCATGTTTACATGATCCATTTCCTACACCTTTTACTGATGAAGTTCTAGATGATGTAGGAGGATAGGAAGTTTATTCATTCACAGGTGGATTTTCAGGCTATCACCAGATCAGAATTGTTAAGGAGGATAGACATAAGACTACATTTGCAACAGAATGGGGTTCTTTTCAGTACAATGTGATGCCTTTTGGTTTGAAGAATGCACCAACCATATTTTCCAGGGTGGTGGTCGAAGCATTTAAGGAATTTTTACATAAGTTTTTGGAGGCATACTTTGATGACTGGACCATTTTTAGTCTTCTGAAAGATCATATTGAATGCTTGCGATTAATGTTGGATAAGTGCAGGCAATGTCAGATTTCTCTGAAATTGAAGAAGTGTATCTTCTTTTCACCTTTTGGAGTGTTGTTGGGACATATTGTGTGTAAGCAGGGGTTGTTGGTAGATCCTTCCAAGATTGTTATCATTGTTGATCTACCTCCTCCTACTTCAGTTAGACAGTTGTGCACTTCATTGGGACACACTGGATATTATATAAAGTTTATTAAGGGTTACACACAGATAACAACACCTATGGAAAAGTTGTTAAAGAAGGATAGTAAGTTTCAATGGACAGAAGAATGCCAACAGAGCTTTGACATACTAAAGCAGAAAATGTTCACTGCGCCTATTTTGGTTTTTCTAGATTGGAGTAAAGAATGCAATGTTCATGTCGATGCTTCATCCATTGCATTAGAAGAAGTTTTGGCACAGCCAAGTGTAGTATATATTGACCACCCTATAGCCTTTGCCAGTAGGAATTTTTCTACATATGAAATGAATTATACTACCACTGAAAGGGAAGGCTTAGCTATGGTATATGCGTTGCAGAAGTTTAGACATTACTTGTTGGGAGGACATTTCAATATGTTCACTGATCATTTTTCATTAAAATACTTAGTCAACAAGCCAATGTTGGGGGGGAGGATATGCAGGTGGATATTATTATTCCAAGAGTATGACTTTGAGATCGTAGTCAAGCCAGGAAGAATGAACAAGGGACCTGACCACTTATCCAGGTTAGAACATGGAGAGGAACCTACCAGCTTGGATAAAACACTACCAGATGCACAGTTGTTGGCCATCAAAAAATTCGATGATCACTTCACCGAGATAATCGAGTTCTTGTCCTTAGGAATGGTACCTCGCGAGTATACAGTTATTCAGAAGAAACAGTTGGTAGTTTGTGCTGGAGATTTTCAACTTATAGTTGGACAGTTATATAAGATGGGACCAGATGAGATCTTAAGAAGATGTGTTATGGAGTCAGAAAGACTGTTGATCCTTGCAGAAGCACATGAAGGCATCGCAGGAGGAAATTATGCAAGGAAAGAACTAGCGCAGAAAATTCTCAGAGATGGCCTCTGGTGGCCCACCCTACATAAGGATGCTAAGGAATACTACAAAGCTTGCAATGTATGTCAAAGAGTAGGGAATCCTTCAATAAGGGATGATATGACTTTAGCACCTCAGTTAACTTTACAGGCATTTGAGAAATGGGCTATTGACTTTGTGGGACCTATCAACCCACCATGAAAGCACATAGGAGCTTGATACATTATCACTGCTACAGAGTATTTGACTAGATGGGCAGAAGCAAGAGTAGTTAAGGACTGTAGTGCAACTACAACTGCATGGTTCATCTTTGATGATATCATACCCAGATTTGGATGCCCAAAGATCCTTATGAGTGATCAAGGCACACATTTCATTAACAAAACTATTGAAGCCTTGACCCGGGAATTCGAAGTTCACCATCAAAAGAGAACACCGTACCACCCACAGGTGAATGGTACAATCGAAGCTTTCAATAAAATCTTGGAGACAGCACTGACTAAGATTTGCAGCATTAACATAGATGACTGGGATTTGAGAATTCCAATAGTGTTATGGGATTATTGAACTACTTGCAAAAAGTTAACAACACAGACTCCCTTTAAGCTAGTTTATGGCTTGGAAGCAGTGGTACCTATGGAATACTTGGTTCCTATTTTAAGAATTACATCATTTACAGGTATGGATGACACCGGCATTGTTCAAGACAGGCTCGCGCAGTTGATGGAACTAGAGGAAGACATGTTCATTGGAGGATTTCATCAACATGTACAAAAAGAATGAGAAAATTCTTACCATGACAGACATATCAAGAAGAAAGCATTCAAACAAGGAGATTTGGTACTTTTATATGACAACAAGTTCATGAAGCATCCATGAAATTTCAGGACACACTGGCTTGGGCCATTCGAGGTTGCCTATGTTACAGAAGGAGCAGTTGTGCAGTTGAAGACTCTTAATGGAGAATGGAAGGATGGCTTAGTAAATGGGAATCGGTTGAAGCTTTATTGTGACAATCGGTTGCCTCGCAGCTCTCAATAAAAGCACAGGAAGAAGGGTCTAGGCACCAGGTGCAGTTGAAATTGGGTACCAGACACAGAAAATATAGTCTTCACACGATAGGGAGGGACAGAGCAGAAACCACAGTCTACAATCGAAGTAATATAGAAGGTTCAACCCTACAGTGACTTGGGACGAGTCACATGTGAGTGTTGGGGGCTTGTTGGCCCTTGGTCATGTATTAAGGAAGAAAGACAAAGCATGAAGTTCATGGAAGGTACACAAACTGAGGAAGGGTTGAAATGGTTAAAGAAGCATAAAAGAAGGAGCGAAGTAAGGAAAAGCAAGTCATTGAAAGAGAAGATCAACAAGGACAAAGAAACAACGAGGATAGATCATGTACAAGTCAGCAAGCGGAAGAGGACACCAATGGGTGGTTTGGAGCACCTCATGGAGAAGAAGGAAGAACAAGTCAACGAAGTCCTTAAAATGTGGGCTATGTGTACCTAGGGTTTGTGCACCTAGACTTCTATCTAGGGTTTCTAAGAGTCATAGAAGGATAAATAGAGGGTTAAGAAGAGTGGAGAGGAGGATGTTGGATTAGGGATATTGAGTTGAGAAAGTGTTATATCTTAGAACATTCTTGTATTTTGTATCTTCAATTGGGTACGGAGATCTACTCTGCAGCTAGGTGCGCAGGGTTGGGAGGTAAGGAGGAGAGAGAGAAGGATCTGCAGCTGAGTGCGCAGATAGAACTATGTATTTTCATCTACTTTATCAATGAACACAGTTCTGTGGACGTAGCCCTAGGGAGAGGGTGAACCACGTAAATCTTGTTGTTCTGCATGGATTGATGTTGTGTTATTTGTTATATTTTATATTGTTATTGCATTGTTGTTTTGCTACTGAAGATAATAAATATAAGTAACTTCGCAAAGCTAAAGCATAATATTGTTAAGAATATCCAGGTTATCTTGCATTGTTATTCTGGAATCATCTTGCACTTCCCCTGGTTGTAGACACTTGTGTCCTGCAACCCCCCTATTGCTACTTTGGGTGAGACTTCATCTACTTCACAGGTGTTGTTGAAAGGGTCAGTAGTTAGGGTTTGTTGGTGCGTTGTTAGAGTTTAACCCTGGGTCTACCCCTGTGCCAACAACTCTTATCCCCCAATGCTCTGTGTGGACTCATGTTTTGCAGATAAACTGCAGTGTAACATGCCTTAGCCCAAAGAAAGAGTGGAAGCCCCTGACCATGCAACATGGCTCTCGTAGCCCCAACTATAGCCTTGTTCTTCCTCTCAACAACCCCATTATGTTGTGGATTGTAAGGAACAATCAACTCCCTCTTGATTCCCTCTCCTGCATAGAAGTCATTAAAATCCTTGGAGGTATACTCACCCCCATTACCTATCCTCGGTACTCTGATTTTCCTCCTAGACTGGTTCTCCACAAGATCTTTGAACTCTTGAAACTGATTGAAGACCTGTCCTTTGGTCTTCATGAAGAAAATACAAGACTTCCGAGAGAAGTCATCAATGAATATGACATAGTACAAACAACCACTCAAAGATGCAGAAGACATAGGACCACATACATCAGAATGAATTAGATCAAGTATACTTGTTGCTCTGTTGTCACTGATTGGAAAAGCAGTCTTGGGGTAATTTCCCACATCACGCCCCTTGCACAACTCCTGGTGCTCTATACTGAACATTGGCACTCCAGTCACAATCTCCCTCAATATCCTCAGAGCCCCATGATGCAAATGGGCCATCCTCTGATGCCATAGCTCACAAAGATCATTGTTGTTGGTAGTATGATACAATGCACTAGTTGGCTAAAACATTTTCTTGTACAACTTCTCATGTTGAGTCCCAATCACTTTGTCCGAAGTGATATCGGACCCCTTGGGAAATAGGAGCACCTATCCATCATGGAACAACACCTCATATCCCCTCTCCTCAATTGTACAAACTGAAATCAAGTTATTCTTCAAGCCATGAACATATAGGACATCTCTCAACAACATGGGAGGTTGAGACTCCCTCTAAAATGATATTGTCCCACTACCAACTACCTTGACCACCCGGTCATCTCCAAGCACTACCTCAAGATCACCAATCTATGTAAGATTTGTCAAATGCTCATGAACACTTGTCATATGGCTGGAGGCACCACTATCAATATACCAAACACTGGAATGTGTGGCTCTAGTGAAAAGACACACCACTAAGGAAAACCCCTTGTTGAACCTGGTGGAAAACTCCTCCACCTCTGTTGAATTTGTTATCTGCTTCTTCTTCTTATTAGGACATTGTCTCGCATAGTGCCCAAACTTGTGACATGCAAATAACTTGACTTTTCTCATGTCCTTCTTGCCTTAACTCTTCGGTTTGTTTCCTCCCTTAGGACCCTTTTTTAACTTCTTCTTTTTTTTAGCAAAAAGAGCCACATTCTCCTCATCATTACTAGTAGATGAACTGCCATGCACATAACCTCTTCGAATTTCCTCCTAAACAAAGACATTCCCACTTGGGAAGATTCTCCCTAGCCACAATGCCCTCAACAAAAACAGCCCATTGTTTGGTCACCCCATTCAATGCTGTCCTCACAAGTTCACTGTCAACAATGGCCTCCCCAATAGCTCCAAGTTCATCTCTCATGTGTGTCAACATGGTAAGATATGTGACCACATTTTCATCCTTGGTCATTCTAATGCTTTTCAATTTCTCTCTCAAAACCATCTTCCAGTTCTCGTTTGTACTTTGATACAACTTAGTCAAAGACTCTTACATATCATAGGCATTTTTCTTCCATGTCACATGAGGAATCAAATGGTCCTTGGTGGCATTAAGGGTGATTCTTTTAGCCTTGATACTCTTCTTGTTATAAGTTGCTAGAAGAGTAGCATCTGTAGGTATTGTCACTGGGTTTGTTATGGAGTTCTCAACAATGTCCAATAACTCACTCTCATGTAGAAGAAAAATCATTCTCTCCTTCCAAGCACAAAAATTTATTGCCCCATCAAGTATGTCATCAACCCTTAAACCAATATCCATTGACCCTTCTTAGCTGAAAATAAAAAAATTCCAAAATTTGTCGAGTGAAGTAACTTTTGTCCCACTCTCTGTATTGTTAATTTAAATCTACACTTCTCTTCAACTCAGCGTTGATACCATGTAAAAAATTTAGACCCCGCATGTTGAAGAAAATATATGAAATGATCTTACTCAAGTATTTTCAGATCTTGCTTGGCTAAAGCAAGATAGACGTGAATATCACCCTATGTTTATAGCCATCAAAATTGGTATCATAATTCACAAGTATTGTTTACAAGTGCTTAGGCTGGGTTTTTTATAAATAAAAGCTTGTTGAAAAATTCATTATTTATGTAATTTTGTTAGCATAACAGATGTTGAAATAAATATAGAGACAAAATTAAAGACACCAAGTCAATAATCAAAATAAATGAGACATAAAGCAATTGTTTATTTCATTCCAATTCATCAAAGAATCGTTCTCTTTACAAACTTTCCTGAGAAAGTTTTGGAACAAAGTCAAACTTAGACGTCCCCGATGAAACATACAAAAGCACTTATGACAGAAAGTAAAAAACTAAACTTTAAAATTTGGATCATCTTGCCACAGATTTTTGTCCACTCGACTTTGCACAATATCTTTTGTCAGTCATGAAATCTAATTCACAAACAAACAAGTCTACACAGACTATCAAAGATAGAACAACACCTCTGAAAAACAAGTGTCTGAATGAAGTAATTCAGCCCTGAATCTTGTTGTATACAATAGGACCCTTCTATCATAAAAAAGAATTAGGCTTCTAATGAATTAAGGAATGAATGAAAACTGAATTATCTCAACAAAACTCAAAGAGCAAACCTTATTATGTGTCTCCTTCTATTCTCCTCTGGTTCCTCCTTTTCCTTTTTCCTTTAAGCAAATTAGAATTGGTTGAAGTAGTTGAACTACTTCTTTAGTTAAGTTAACTAAAACTCAACCAACTTTTTAGTTAAGGGGGGAAAGTAATAAAATCATAATAAGGGTTTTAAATAAATAATAACTAGTAGGTGGGACCCCTTGTGACTCCCTTTAGTTCTTTAACAATCATAACTCAACTAGTTAATCAAACAAAACATCCCTCCTTGTGACTCCCATCATCACTTTCATATTTTGACAATTTATATCAATGATAATTGAAATTATTTCCAAAAATATATTACTCATAATCCAAAAAATAGTGTGTTGTCCAAAATTTCAGAAGTCAATTGTTCTCAACAATTAATAAATAAAAACTTAAAATCCATATTTTCCACTCTGGTAGGCAATCTTTCCCTTGTTGTTTCTTTCACCTTTTGATCTCTCTGAATTTGCCTTAGGCTGTGTGGAGCCTTTAGGCCTAATCTCACTGATCACATGAGAGCAAACATCTCTCAAATGCATGCGGGAGGACACGGATTTATCAAAGTCATTTGAGGGTGAGGAAGGGGAAACAATGGCTTTTCCTTTTTCAGGAGCATGGTGGGCCTCAGTTTTTAACCTTTTTCTTGCATGGGAAGATTGTACTAGTGATTGGACAAGGGAAGCTTGGACAATTTGATTAATAGGTGGAGGAGCAAGTAGAAACAAGTTAGGCCAACCACGATGTTGGGAGACTGTCGGGTAGACAATCTCTTACCATCCGTCGTTTTCAGGGATTTCAGGATGCAGTGAGACATGAGGAGGCATTGGGATACCAGGGACCTATGGGGCTTGGAAGGGACCACTCCTTGCCCAATCCAGTCAAAAAATCCAGCTTGAAATAGTTGGCCTAACTCTTGCGAGTCTGCATCAAAGTGTATATAGAATCTTAGCCTTCTAGGGCCCCTGTTCCAATTTCCTCTTCCTCGGTTACCCCTGACATGGATACCTCTGCTGAAAAATATCATTCCTGTATGAAAAATTGATTAGAAAATGGTTTCTTTAACAACCATACATGACAACTCTTTTCAATATGAAATAAAATTTGGCTCAGCAACATATCATACTCATGCAATCTAATCCATACAAATTGTTTAATAGTTGTCAATGAGCAGGGGGTGAACAAGGGTTCTGGGATATGTGAGGGGTTGTATTGAACGAAAAATGTTAAAATGAGGGGGAAAATATCATGATTATTGCTCACAAACATCAAACAATCAATTGTATCGTAAATCAAAAGAATATATCATTGTAATTCATCCTTGTGATCCTTTAACTGTCATAATACATAACTTTATCTTAACTATAATTAAATTTTAGGAACATGGAGTGGACAATGAAAATGGGAAGGCGAGGGGAATTGTAATGTGCAAAAAGTGAAATAATGGTAGGGGAAAAGAGCAAATACTATTCGAAAAAATAATTAAGTAATCCATAAAAATAGTTATGTATTCAATACAACTATTCCAGCACCAATTAAACAATCATTGTGTGTTAAAACTTGTTCATTGTCCCACATTCAATTTCTTTAAAAACTTTCAATTAACACAGAAAATAATCATACTCAGAATCGTCATAACTTCTACCCATATTGTTTAAAACAATTATGTTTCTTTTCATTTCCTTCCCTTTTATATTTAAAACAAAATCCAAGGAACACACAGTCATATTTCTTCAACTCTGTTTAGCAAAAAAAAAACATCAACCACTGCCCATAATTTAATTTCTCAAATCAAACATAGACACATGTCTTTCCTAAGTTGAACAGACTCTTTTAAAACATGCCTGATTCCATTCCTTTGACAAATTTAACAATTAAATTTGCAATGAAACCATACTACCAAAACCTCGTGATCATCTCTGATGGTGCAATAAAACAAAACGATGCACGATGTCTACATAAATCATACACAATTGACAGCCAAGCCACAATTATCAACTCTTCAAATTGCAATAATCTTGATCAAGGAAATGAAACACACAACAACCACCACTTCAATTTATACCACGTTGTAGGAACACACAGAACAATGCATAATGAAAAGAGGCATATCTGTGACTGTACATTTATTCTTACTCTCAATCAACCAATTAAACAATGTTGAGTTATCAATTCAACTATCATAACAAAAGGAGGCAGCGACTATATGCCAATAATCATTTCCAATTACAACTCTCAAATCAACCCGATCAAATAGAGACGAGCCAATAATAAAATCCATTGTCAATGCTATTCAACCAACTTATGACAGTCAATAAGATACCCGACAGGGTGCGACTGTTTTAGTTTATCAAAATCGGGCTCTGTAACTAATGAACAGAATAATCAAGGGTTCGCTCGATCACCAAACACAGGGAGACTGGAGGTCAACCATGTCAATAGTAAGTGAGAATCCTTGAGACAAGCACATGGAACCACAAGCCTTATAACCCTTAGCTTGTAAGATAGGGTGACAGTTCGACACCAAGTGGGGTAGACCATGATGCAGAGGAGCAGAGATTTCTTATTGGCTAGTAACCAATGCCAAGAACACGCAGAGGCATAACCCTCATGTTTTTCCCCATTAGATGAATAATGCTGATAGAAATGCAGAGCCCAAGTACTACTAACAACCCTAAAGCATGCTTCTTGGCATAATAGCCACCTCATAACCAACTGTGTTGATACCAATAACGCAAAATGAGCCCACGACCAGGTGAAAAATAAATGCAATGACCAAAAGGTGGTTCAAAACATACACAGCAACCCCATAGCACCAACTACAAATGGGTGTGGTTACCATAATTGTGAGGAGATGGCCAACAAGGCTAAACAGATTGAAACCCTCCGACAAAAACCCATAAAGACAACAGAGAGCTATCACGGTTTCCACCACACAGAACAGCCAATGAAATCGTGACTTCAACCATCGATTTTTCCATTTGCAACGAATAACACACACAGTCATTCCAGAGAAAAAACTATGCGTTTACACAGTTTCCAACCTCAAGAAAACATAGACCAACACATTACCAAGCCAACATTCATTTCATACACAGAGCGAATTCATGGATGGGCGAAAAGAACCATACCTGTAGCCAATGGCCTTAAAAATGCGAGTTGGTCGAGCAATTCCTTCCACGCTTGAATCTCGGAGCTTAACCACAGCAAAACCAAATGAAAAATAACCATGTTAGGGTGACAGCCAGTGGGAGAAGTATGGAGTGACATGCATTTACTGCACGTCGCTTCCATCCTCCATTTCATTCAATTTTGTAGTACATGACAGCCACCCAAACCATACCATTAAGTCCATGCATCGAAACTTGCACACATTGCTTGCCAATTGCGCCACCCAATCCATATTAACCATTTCCAAAACCATACAATTACATATATCAAATGCACCCAACATAACTCAATACAAATCGTATAGCCACTAACATTGCTAGTTAGGACTAACATCGATATCTTTTAATTTCATTTGCATATAGTATAGCAT
>SNQJ01S0042728.1:98431-121076 GCA_010110895.2 Picea sitchensis
ACACTTTCTTATTTTGTAATTATTTTCTTTAATTATTTTCAGGGCCTACATGTACTTCCTTTTTCAATTCACTTTGTCATCTTCAAAAATTCATTTCTCCTCAACCATGAGGATCCATGTGACGTTCCACATACCACCGGAAATAGCATGATGTATACTATTCATCCATGGATGTTGTATCTGCATGTGCATTTTCCTTCATGTCCAAATACCTTCATCAATCTTGCGGTCCAAAACCCATGACTAGGGTTGACATCAATGACAACAACCAATATTCCAACAACATGTGGTTTCCTCGTGGTGTTCCTCACAAAAGTTACACCAACTTCGAGGCATGATATCTTTAGGCTGAAAATTATTTTCAATTGGACTTCTAAAGGGTGGTGCAGAAGAGGATGAAGCTCCAGGGGTGAGAGGGGAGACAGTTCCTTTTCGCTCATATGCTATCATACGATTATGCATGTCTTGGACTAGCTGTAATAGGGCGGACATGTATGTATGTTTAATTGATTATCCCTGAGGAAGACCTGTTCTTTCAAGTTGTTCTTCATACTCTAAACAAGTATGTAGAGCGTAATCGAGGTTATCAATGGATTTTTCCTCAATCCTATGACGATATGGGGAAGGTAATGCATTGTAGTAATGCATGAAAGCGGCTTGGTTCTGAGGTCGAATGAGTTCAGGGATTTGATTGTATAACTTAGTGAAAAGCAAGTTGAAGGACTTGATGGTCTCACCATTCTTATAGGCGATGTTATTGTACTCTTGTAACTGCTCAGTTGGGCTTTTAGATTGCCCATAGGTGGAATTGAACCAATAAACTAACTCCTCCCAAGTAGACATAATATTAGGAGGAAGGTCAAAGAAATCAGTCGCAGCCTTTCCTTTCAAGGAATTGACAAATAAATGCATGCAAGTATCATTGTCATTGGCTCCTATGTTGTGAAAAGCATTAGAAAATGCCACCAGGTGTTCATTTGTAGTGACAGTGTTATTCCTTGAAAACCTAGGAAGATGCTCTTTGAATTTAGGAAGTGGACGAGTGGCAGGTGATAGGTTAAGAGGAGAGGAAACATGCCATGGTGTGTTTGTGGCGTCTTCTTCAAATTGGAAAAGCCCATAGTTTTTTATGATTTTGATGGGATTGGTGGTAGATTAGACAGGGATATGGTGGATATATAAGCTACCAATCATTGACGAAGATGACGACTGAGAAGCACTTTCAGTGCCACCAGAGACACCACTAGATGTCATATTTTGGATGATAGGTAAGGGAGAGAAAGATGAATTGGATGAATCAGACAAAGTTCTCCTTAGAGCACTTTTTTGGGTTGATAACACAACGTTCCTTCTTCCTATTTCAACAATAGGATTAATTTCGGGTGATAAGCCTCTTCTTCTCCTAGAAATACGAGAGTATAAGGACATGAAAGGAAGGCCAAAGCTGAAGGAATAAGAAGGTTATTGATGATTTCTAGGTTGTCTATGTCTAGCTTTCCAAGGTTCTTGGGCACTAATATCTCGTTCAATTGCTGCCCATGAATGATTAAGCTCAGCCCGAGTATTAGTAGTGTCTAAAATGGTGTTAAACAAATTCAAAGCAATGTTGGTCTGATCTTGAAGACCGAGCTCAATATTGGGTTGCCTTGCAACAGGTACAGTCAGTAAGAAATAAAACAGTCAAAGAATCAATATCAGAAGAAAAAAAAAGCATATAAAATAACCAGAGAGATATTGAAGATCTCCCTAGTATGGTCGCCAAATAAATGTTGAGGAAAATATATGAAATGATCTTACTCAAGCATTTTCAAATCTTGCTTGGCTAAAGCAATATAGACAGGAATATCACCCTATGTTTATAGCCATCAAAATTGGTATCCTAATTCACAAGTATTGTTTACAAGTGCTTAGGCTGGTTTTTTTATAAATAAAAGCATGCTGAAAAATTCATTATTTATGTAATTTTTTTAACATAACAGATGCTGAAATAAATATAGACACAAAATTAAACACACCAAGTCAATAATCAAAACAGATGAGACATAAAGCAATCGTTTATTTCATTCCAATTCATCAAAGAATCGTTCTCTTTACAAAATTTCCTGAGGAAGTTTTGGACCAAAGTCAAACTTAGACGTCCCCGATGAAACATACAAAAGGACTTCTGACAGAAAGTAAAAAATTGAACTTTAAATGTTGGATCAGGTTGCCACAGATTGTTTCCCACTCGATTATGCACAATAGCCTTTGTCAGTCATGAAATCTAATTCACAAACAGACAAGTCTACATAGACTATTAAGGATAGATCAACACCTCTAAAAAACAAGTGTCTGAACGATGTAATTCATCCCTGAATCTTGATGTCTACAATAGGACCCTGCTATCATAAAAAAGAATTAGGCTTCTAATGAATTAGGAATGAATGAAAACTGAATTATCTCAACAAAACTCAAAGAGAAAACCTTAGTATGCTTCTCCTTCTATTATCCTCGTGTTCCTCATTTTCCTTTTGCCTTTAAGCAAATTAGAATTGGTTGAAGTAGTTGAACTACTTCTTTAGTTAAGTTAACTAAAACTCAACCAACTTTTTAGTTAAGGGGGAAAAGTAATAAAATTATAATAAGGGTTTTAAATAAATAATAACTAGTAGGTGGGACCCCTTGTGACTCTCTTTAGTTCTTTAACAATCATAACACAACTAGTTANAAAAGGACTTCTGACAGAAAGTAAAAAATTGAACTTTAAATGTTGGATCAGGTTGCCACAGATTGTTTCCCACTCGATTATGCACAATAGCCTTTGTCAGTCATGAAATCTAATTCACAAACAGACAAGTCTACATAGACTATTAAGGATAGATCAACACCTCTAAAAAACAAGTGTCTGAACGATGTAATTCATCCCTGAATCTTGATGTCTACAATAGGACCCTGCTATCATAAAAAAGAATTAGGCTTCTAATGAATTAGGAATGAATGAAAACTGAATTATCTCAACAAAACTCAAAGAGAAAACCTTAGTATGCTTCTCCTTCTATTATCCTCGTGTTCCTCATTTTCCTTTTGCCTTTAAGCAAATTAGAATTGGTTGAAGTAGTTGAACTACTTCTTTAGTTAAGTTAACTAAAACTCAACCAACTTTTTAGTTAAGGGGGAAAAGTAATAAAATTATAATAAGGGTTTTAAATAAATAATAACTAGTAGGTGGGACCCCTTGTGACTCTCTTTAGTTCTTTAACAATCATAACACAACTAGTTAATCAAACAAAACATCTCGCCTTGTGACTCCCATCATCACTTTCATATTTTGACAATTTATATCAATGATAATTGAAATTATTTCCAAAAATATATTACCCATATATCCAAAAAATAGTGTGTTGTCCAAAATTTTAGAAGTCAATTGTTCTCAACAATTAATAAATAAAAACTTAAAATCCATATTTTCCACTCTGGGAGGCAATCTTTCCCTTGTTGTTGATGTCACCTTTTGATCTCTCTGAATTTTCCTTAGGCTATGTGGAGCCTTTAGGCCTAATCTCACTGATCACATGAGAGCAATCATCTCTCAAATACATGCGGGAGGACGCGGATTTATCAGTGATTTGAGGGTGACGAAGGGGTAGTAGTGGCTTTTCCTTTGTCAAGAGCATGGTGGGCCTCAGTTTTTAACCTTTTGCTTGCATGGGAAGGTTGTACTGGTGAGTGGGCAAGGGAAGCTTGGAAAATTTGATTAATAGGTGGAGGAGCAGGTAGAAACAAGTTAGGCCAACCACAATGTTGGGAAACTGTCGGGCAACAATCTCTTGCCATCCGTCATTTTCAGGGGCTTCATATTGCAGTGAGACATGAGGAGGCACTGGGATACCAGGGACCTGTGGGGCTTGGAAGGGAGGCCTTCCAGGCCTAGGTTGGACCACTCCTTGCCCAATCCAGTTAAAAAATCCAGCTTGAAATAGTTGGCCTAACTCTTGCGAGTCTGCATCAAATTGTATAGAGAATCTTGGCCTTCTAGGGCCCCTGTTCCAATTTCCTCTTCCTCGATTACCCCTGCCATGCCTACCTATGCTGAAAAAAGCTCATTCCTGTATGAATAATTGATTAGCAAATAGTTTCTTTAACAACCATACATGACAACTCTTTTAAATATGAAATAAAATTTGGCTCAGCAACATATCAAACTCGTGCAATCCAATCCATACAAATCGTTTAATAGTTGTCAATGAGCAGGGGGTGAACAAAGGTTTTGGGATATGCGAGGGGTTGTATTGAGCGAAAAATGTTAAAATGAGGGGGAAAAGATCATGATTACTGCTCACAAACATCAAACAATCCACTGTATCGTAAATCAAAAGAATATATCACTGTAATTCATCCTTGCGATCCTTTAACTGTCATAATACAGAACTTTATCTTAACTATAATTAAATTTTAGGAACAGGGAGTGGACAGTGAATATGGGAAGGCAAGGGGAATTGTAATGTATGAAAATTGAAATAATGGTAGGGGAAAAGAGCGAATATTGTTCGAAAAACCAATTAAATAATCCATAAAAATAGTTATGTATTCAATACAACTATTCCAGCACCAATTAAACAATCGTTGTGTGTTAAAACTTGTTCACTGTCCCACATTCAATTTCTTTAAAAACTTTCAATTAACACATAAAATAATCATACTTAGAATCGTCATGACTTTTGCCCATATTGTTTAAAAGAATTATGTTTCTTTTCATTTCCTTCCCTTTATAATTAAAACAAAATCCAAGGAACACACAATCATATTTCTTCAACTCTATTCAGCAAAAAAAAAAACATCAACCACTGCCCATAATTTAATTTCTCAAATCAAACATAGACACAGGTCTTTCTTGAGTTGAACAGACTCTTTTAAAACATGCCTGATTCCATTCCTTTGACAAATTTAACAATTAAATTTGCAATGAAACCATACTACCAAAACCATGTGCTCATCTCTGATGGTGCAATAAAACAAAACGATGCATGATGTCTACATTAATCATACACAGTAGATAGCCAAGCCACAATTATCAACTCTTCAAATTGCAATAATCCTGATAGGGTAAATTAAACACACAGCAACCACCACTTCAATTTATACCACATTGTAGGAACACACAGACCAATGCATAACGAAAAGAGACATATCTATGACTGTACATTTATGCTTACTCTCAATCAACCAATTAAACAATGTTGAGTTATCGATTCAACTGTCATAACAAAAGAAGGCAGCGACTATACGCCAATTATCATTTCCAATTACAACTCTCCAATCAAACCAATCAAACAGAGACGAGCCAATAATCAAAGTCATTGTCAATGTTATTCAACCAACTTATGACAGTCAACAAGATACCCGACAGGGTGCGACTGGTTTAGTTTATCAAAATTGGGCTCTGTAACTAATGAACAAAATAATCAAGGGTTCGCTCGATCACCAAACACAGAGAGACTGGAGGTCAACCATGTCAACAGTAAGTGAGAACCCTTGAGACAAGCATGGTGGAACCACAAGCCTTATAACCCTTAGCTTGTAACATAGGGTGACAGTTCAACACCAGGTAGGGTAGACCATGATGCAGAGGAGCGGAGATTTCTTACTGGCCAATAACCAACACCAAGAACACGCAGAGGCATAACCCTCATGTTTTTCCCCAATAGTCGAATAATGTTGATAGAAATGTAGAGCCCAGGTACTACCAACAACCCTAAAGCATGCTTCTTGGCATAGTAGCCACCTCATAACCAATTGTGCAGATACCAATAACACAAAATGAGCCCACGACCAGATGAAAAAGATATGCAGTGACCAAAAGGTGGTTCAAGCATACACAGCAACCCCATAGCACCAACTACAACCGAGTGTGGTTACCATAAATATGAGGAGACGGCCAACAAGGATAAACAGAGTGAAACCCTCCAACAAAAACCCATAAAGACAACAAAGAGCCATCATGGTTTCCACCACACAGAACAGTCAATGAAAGCGCGATTTCAACCATCGATTTTTCCATTTGCAACAAATAACACACACAATCATTCCAGAGAAAACACCATGCGTTTACACAGTTTCCAACCTCAATAAAACATAGACCAACACATTATCGATCCAACGTTCATTTCATACACAGAGCGAATTCATGGATGGGAGAAAAGAACCATACCTGTAACCAATGGCTTTAAAAATGCGAGTTGGTTGAGCAGTTCCTTCCACGCTTGAATCTAGGAGCTTAACCATAGCAAAACCAAATGAACAATAACCATGTTAGGGTGACGGCCAGTGGGAGAAGTATGGAGTGGCGTGCATTTACTGCACGTCGCTTCCATCCTCCATTTCATTCAATTTCGTAGTACACGA
This sequence comes from Picea sitchensis, assembly GCA_010110895.2. NCBI lineage: Eukaryota > Viridiplantae > Streptophyta > Pinopsida > Pinales > Pinaceae > Picea > Picea sitchensis. The sequence continues at coordinate 104,813 of SNQJ01S0042728.1, forward strand.
CAGCCACCCAAACCATACCATTAATTCCATGCATCGAAACGTGCACACATTGCTTTCCCATTGCGCCACCCAATCCATATTAACCATTTCCAAAACCATACAATTACATATATATCAAATGCACCCAACATAACTCAATACAAATCGTATAGCCACTAACATTGCTAGTTAGGACTAACATCAATTTCTTTTAATTTCATTTGCATATAGTATAGCATAGTATAGCATAGTTCCCTTTTCTTGGATTTATTCCATATTGCTCTTGTCTCTTGTTATAACTAACATGTGTCTTGTACAGGTGTAACAGGTAATTAATCATGGCGCCAATGGCAATGTAATAAGAGTAAATACAAGTCATTCATACATGGAATTTAGAGCTTAGAGCAATAGGACCAACACATAAAATGCATTATCCATCTTCCATTGTGATGCAAACAGAACCAATATTTCATCATCAATCATGTAGAACCTTGTAAGAAGCATCGAAACAACATCATAAAATGTGTAAAAAGACTATCTTTGATCCTCCAGTCTACAAGGGGGTCCCACCTACTAGTATTATATATTGTTAGCATAGTTTAAACAATAGGCTTAAGCAATACTTTGCGGACAAAATCCACATTGCGATTTAAATCGTCAACACCACCCAGTTTCAAGTCTCATTGAGATCAATCACTGTTTAATGCCCAAAGCCCAATTTGATGACAGCCATAAAATGCCCAGCATATAAACAAATTTCAGAACTGAAACATGAGGATTCTAAACAGCATTTAATGCATAAATAAATTTCTATCAGCAGCACAATAACTCATAAAATTATAGACACGGATATTTTTGGTCTAACATTGAGCCTGGAAAAACCCACAAGGGGAAAACCAGTGAGAGGGGGGATTTTTATTATTTTCAGAGCTCAGAGAAATTCTTCTATCACAGCAGAAATTTTACAACAAAAACTTCACAAATTTATCTCAGAAAAATGAGCCAAACGCCTTCTGGACAGCCCCCAAATCGACTCCTCGATTTTTGTGCAATAAATCCATACAATTGTACGGTTGTCACATCATTTAATATTGTACAGACTGTCTAGAAAATTGTGCCATAAATTCTCGGTTTGTTGTACGAATTTTCCAGCATTAAATGCACCTAGATTTATGTGTCAAACTGCCTCAAAATGCATGCACTCTCTTTGTTGTATGGACTGTACCTTTCTTAGTTGTACGACCTCCAAAAATCTGTATTGCACGACATGTCTGCTAGTTGTACCCTCTGCCTCAATTTTTGTGTTGTACCTTGCCTTGGAATGCGTGCCAATGCTCAGCATCTTCCTCTATTCTCTTGTTCAACTTCTCCTCTACCTCTTTCTCTCCAAAAAATCATTCAACAACCAACAATGGGTGCGCCCTCCTTACCCTAGTCGACTCAATGAGAGGGAAGGGTAAAAGTCATCTAATCCAATGGTTGAGATTAGATAAGATGAGTGGTGGAGATTAAATGAATTTACTCACCCACTTTCCCTAAGTTCAAAAAGTCACCTTTTAATTTACATCTCATAAATTAAATGACTAGGTTCCACATTAGGCATTTTCCCACCCCTAAGCGCCTAGCTGATTACAAACACTTGCCTAGGTACTTTTTAATTATTTTTAACAGATATGGCAGTCAAGGTTGATCACACAGTCGAGATGATCTGAAAATAGAAGGTTGACTTGTAATGCTATGCAATCACCCTCTACTTCATAAAAATAAACTTTACAGGACCTTGCTTCATGTGTTAAAATATGCAAGATAAATTATGTGTCAAGTTTATGCATCTTCTTTTAAATGGTTAAATATGTACTTTAAATAAATACACAGCAACACAACTTGCAGCAAATAAACCATCAAACTCACAACAATAACAAGATGATAAAGGAGTTCACCCCTCTCCGGTCTACATCTCCTTGAGCCTCCATCAATGGACTTGGCTCTCTGGGATTAATTTGTCAAAAATTATTTTACAAGTTGCTGCTCAAATCCAATGGAAATTTTCACTGTACCATTGGGATCAGAATACATAAAAACCCCAAAAATGACTAATAAAACTCTGAAAACAGATCATGTCTCATCCGGGCATGACCTCTTCTACATGTGGCCTTAAGCTTCCATGAGCTTCTCTATGGAAAAAAATACATGTAAAAGTCCTCAAAAGCCTCTGAAACCTATCCCAATGTGTTTAGAGCATAACAATTAGCCAAAAATGACTATTCAGTCACAGAAAACAAACTTGGACTCACCAAAACATGACCTCAATCAATGAGGGCTTCAAGCTCCCTGGAGCTTCCTAAAACTTCAATGGTTAAAAACCTACAAAAGAAGTYTTCAAATGCCTTTTAAAACAGTTCCAATGGATTCAGAACATACAAAAACCCCTAGCTGGGCTTTTACGGCATCTCATTCGGCCAAAAAATGAAGAAGATAGGCCTCTTTCCATTCTCTTCCTTCAAGCTTGTTGTCTCTGGTTCGCCAAAACGCACCTCCTGTACGTTGAACCCAGAACACGCTCCAAAACGCATGCTTAAACCCAACATCGTGCATAACCGCAAAACGGGCTAAACTTTCGAACGGTTAGCAGAACTGAAACCCCCAACCGCCAAAATTAAGGTCATATGGATCGATCCATAAGACGGGGGGCTAACCGTTTGAACACCAAACTAAACCCGTGCGCACTCCATATGTGGTCATATGGAATTACACAAGAATCGGGGGCTAACTCTGTTGAAAGGTGCACGCCAAAACTCTGTGTATTCAAACGGTGGTCATATATATAAACGCATGCGACCGGGGCTGGGGCTAAGCCCCAGGCCGGACGCACCCCATATAACACATTAATTCAATTCAAATATAATTAAACTCATATAGTTTACAAGGACCACCGTGTGGGGTAGTGGTAGCCCACACACTACCAAAGCGCGGAGCCATAGGGGAGATCCGGGGTTCGACCCCCACGGACTCCATAAAGTTTTGATTAACAAACCATAGCCAATAAAGGGGTGCCACGTGGTAGCCCATGACTGGGCCACGTGGCACCAAACCATTGACCAAACTAATGCCACGTGTTGTCAAATGATTCACCCAAATCTGTCAATCCGAAACTGCCACGTCACTTCTACCACGTCAGTATGTACGGTCAAGCCACGTCAGCATACAACCTCTGTCATGTCAGCTTGTACGGACTGCATAGTCAACGTCCCTTTTTCTTTTACCTGTTTGACGATTCAAACAGATCGCGATATCTCTCGCTCCCGACGTCCGTTTGAGATGAAACGAGTTGTGTTGGGTTCGTGATGACGAGGGCTACGCACCCATTCATTTTGAGGCAATTTCGAGAACGTTGATTTTTGAGCTAAAATTTTACCCTTGGTCCAGATTTTGATCACGAGATAAGGAGAAGTGAACTAGTTAAGAAAGGCCCTGAATTGGTAATCGGGGCTGATCATAAATCGAGTTAATTAAGATTCAAATCAAGAGTTCAAAGTTCAGGGAGAGCATTCAAATTTTGGGCTAAGGCCTGAGTTCAAAGGTAGTGAATCAAATATTTGATGGCAGGGAGCCTAATTTGAAAACTAAGACGGATCAAGAGATTGGGCCCTACCAACACGAGATTTTGAGTAAGCAGGCCCCAATTTGTCAATCGAGGCTTATCACCAAATCAAGACAAGGAAGAGATGGGTTTTCATCAAGTAGTTCAAAAGTTTTAACATAGGCTACAAAATGTTCAAAAAATGTTCGAACTAATGGGAAATTTCAAAGAGAATTGAAGAAGTGTTAGGAGGGCATGATTTGGCGATCGAGCCCAATCGCCAAATTAGGGAAGAGTTCAACAAAGCTAATAAGGGAGAGGGCCTGATTTGGGGATCGGGGGGATAATTAAGTAATCTAAGGGAAGCCCAATTTTGAAATTAGGAGGCAAGTCAAGTAAAGAAGAGGCTCGATTTGAAAATTGGGGGGGTGGCGAAGATTGAAAGGCAGGTGAGTAAAAACTTCAAATTTAAACTCTAAAAGAAAGTTGGTCTCGAAGGAAGAAGGAAGAAGGAATTCAATTGAACTTCAAAAGCCACTCAAATTTAGTGGTTGGTAACTAGGGTCTTGATTTGGAAATCAAGGAAGAATTTGAAAGGAGAATAAGAGAAAGTTCAAAAGAAAAAGAAAAGTGAAAATGGGGCATGATTTGACCATCGGGAGGAAATGCAATTTACTGAAGAAAGAAGGGGGGCAATATGAGTATCTGGGCAAAATTTGAAAAGTAAACAAGTTGAAAACCCATTAAGAAAACAATAGTTCGAGTAAAAAAGAAATGAAACAAGTCCTAATCAAGAGAGTGAAACACGGAGGCTCATCTAACTTATTCATTTCAAAAGAAAGGAAATAAATCAGGTTTCAAGGCAATGAGGAGATAAGATCAATATAAATCCAAGAATAAAAATAAGGATGGGGACCTATGTTTTTATCAAAACATAGGGTAGTTGTTGAGGGATCAACACAATAACTTGTTCATATGTCAGAAAAACAAAGTGATTCATTCCATCTATCAATCAATTTTTAGGATATAATCTCAAAACATAGGGTTTTAATTTCTGAATCTTTTTGAATGAAACCATTACATTAACATTATTAATCCACAATTAGAGGTGGCAGGGGTGGGGGATTGTCGTTGATCTTGAAGGAAACATGAGACATTTTTTTAGTGGGGTCTAGGTGAAGCAACTAGCAACCAAGCTAAGGTGTTGGCTCTCTACCAAGGCCTTCGAACTCTTGATTCATAGATGATCAAGAGCCTCTTGGTAATAGGAGACTCAAAAATCATCGACAAATGCATGTGACACTCCTTAACCCCAAAGGACTGCAACTTGGTTAGGCCCATATCATAATACAAAAGGAAACAAGGAGGTTTGAGTCAATAGACTTCTTTCATGTGTTGAGAGAGAAAAATATTCAAGCAGACCATCTAGCTAATGAAGCAATATATATATATATGTGTGTGTGTGTGTGTGTGTGTGTGTGTGTGTGTGTAATTTAATTTGTCATCTACCATTGCAAATAGGAAAGTGCACCTATGACATGGCCCGTCTTATTTCAAATTTTCTTGCTCATAAGTCATTAAGCTTTGGCATCATAACCATTTTTGTAAACTTTTTAAGGCTTACACATGGTGAGAAGACACTCTCTCTTCATGTCATCCTATAGTCTTGAATCAAACGTTGTAGTTGTTGTTGTCGCGACTCGAATCAAGAAGAACCCATCTAGATTCAGTAACTTCTCACATTATCTAGACAATATATCAATTATGGAAACTCAGACCAAGCCTTGCAAGTTGTAAGCCCCATTTCACACCATTTTTCCTTTCAATTATTCAAGAAATCCAACAAAACCCAAATGAAATTTCACCTGTTTTTCTTTCATGTGTCATGTGTCTTCTACTGAATTGAATACTCCATAGAAGTAGGGTTTGATTAAGAGGTGTTTTTGTATGGTGTCATCTCAATTTGGATAAACAAATCAATTGGCGATGGTTTTCTTTAGAAATATTTATTTATTTATGCCATGTTCAACGCTAGAGATAGTGGAAAGAAGATGTGTTTGGGTTTTATTGGGCCAGCCTTGTGGAAACCATTTACTTAGCATGTGCGCTATGTTGTTGTCTATTGGATCATATCGTGGAATCAACATTTCAATACACTCATATAAGATCAATGTTGTTAATGTTTAGTTACAGAAACACGATAACTCAAAATTCCTACATTCCAGGATTGTGTTACGCATCTTCTACATCTACGCAACGACATATCCATTTCACATCCATTTTCTCAATTCACCTACATACTACGCATCGTTTCCATATCGATCCACAGACTCCATTGAAAATTTGAATAGAAAGGTCATAAAAATCATGATCAAATGCACACCAATGCCCTACATGTTGAGAATATTGCTTTTGATTGAAGTCTAATACATGAAAAGCCTTCAATCAGTCAATCAAAGCCTTTAATCCTCACATGTCACGTATAGTTTGAAGCATTGACAATGAACGGAGGGGATCATTATTAGCATTTATTAGCATCAAAGGAGGATTGTTGATATGACAAGCAACTACTTATCTATAACCCATAAACCCTATCATGATTTTTTACCAAAGTTTGTGAGGGAACCATGAAACCCTGATCATTGTTCAACCACACTCATCAATGACTCTCGATATATTGGGGAGTTCACCCCAAAGTTGCAAGGTAAGGGACATTTGTTTTTAATCATTATGATTAGTAGGTAAAGGTTGGGATTCATTGGAGATTTGAATCTAGATGGGGAGAAAGCAAGAATTACCTCGGTACCATTCAAATTATTGCCCCTCATAAGAGACATTGGAGATTTGAATCTAGGTGGGAAGAGTGCAAGAATTACCTCGGCACCATTCAAATTATTGCTCCTCATAAGAGACGTTAGATTAAAATACAATTAAACCTTTAATAGCATCCATTAACTTGGGTTCATGAGAAAGATGCACAAAAACGAAAACTTCATGGGAATACAATCTTCATGTAAATACACTGGTTTTTTTTTATGACAAATCAAAGGTGACAAATCTTAAACTTTGTGTTTTTTTAAGGTGCACACGATTGTGAATTGAATCAACTATCAAAAAAATTGGTTGGATCCCCTTAACAATATGGTGGGTCCCCACAACAATGGGTCAAAGGGTCATTAAAGTTAATAATAGTAAAATAATGACGGATTCATTTAACAATGTAGTGGGTCTTTTTAGTAATGTAATGGGGTTGAAGGACCATCAAAGTTTATAATAGTATAAGTATGGTGGCTATTCAATACAATATGAAGGGAGTCCATTATGTTCGTTATTATTAAATAAAGTTTACTAGATAATTATCATACAATTACTGTAATATGGTCTGTTATAACCCTATATTTCATAGGATCGCCTGGTGATTAGAATCTCTTCCTCTAGTTGTATTGTAAATAATATTTTATTCTGCAAATGATTTACAAAAAGAAAAAGAAAAGAATAAAAAATGAAAAGAGGGTATAAAAATTAAAATATATATATATAACCCCATGAAAGTAAACTTGGTTTGACTCATACTGTATAATCATGATCAAACCTTTTAAATTTATGTTGATAGGTTAGTGAATAAATTTGGCCAAACAGTCTAATCTTGGCCAAATTAGATAGGTTAGTGAATAAATTTGGTCAAACAGTCTAACCTTGGCCAAATATATTAGGTTAGAGTAATTATTAATCAAACAGTCTAAGCTGGATTAATGTGTTAGTTGATTAGGCTAGGAGTTAGGTTAGTATCGTTCATTTCAATAAAATTTGCAAAAGGATTGATTAAATACCTTTCATTTGATTTAATTTGATGTGTTTACCTTAGGAAAGGACACCTTGGTGAAAAAAATAAGAAAGGGAGAGCTAACGCTACCCACAACATGATTTTTATCCTAATTTCTATCGAGGATATGACCTTTTGTCGTTATGCGACTAAAGGGTGCACAGTTTCCAGCGGCTAATCAAGCAGTGCTCAGATCAACCACTGACAGTGTTTTTCAGACCCCCCCAACCTTTCTGCCTTTAATGGTGGGGGGGTCCGGGAAAAGTGGTTTTCCCAACACAAGCCCTGTATAATGTGTCAGCCTCACATCTTACCGAACTCCCCCACCCCCCGCTCAATTCCAATTACCACCTACCCCCCACATCTTACCGGAATCCCCCACTTCCGCCAATCATAATTACCACCTACCCCCACCCCCTCGGCTTCAATTCCACTAATACTCACTGGGAACCTACCAACCACTCATCCACACACTTACCACTCACATAACTCTGCCATCGTACCCCACTAACTCATGTCACACGTCACACCCCTCATACTCGTTGGCCAATCAATGCTATCCCTCATGACCATTATTCGTCCAGTCACCACCCGCAACATAATAGACACCTCCCTACACCGTTTAACCTAGTTTCTTCACCATTACCATACTGTTCATTGATCCAGACACTGTCGACACCGCACTGAATCTAGTTTTCAAGATAATCATCACCAAGACACACCGTCGACAGGCGGCATTAATACGGGTAACTACAACCATCATTTTCTCACCTTTAGATCTCTGTTAGCTATGGCGCCCAAAACTAAACCCGTTGAAACTGCTAAAAATATGTTTCTTCCTCCTCCCATCGACCTGGAGCGTGTTCCCCTGGCTGACAAAGACTACAAAGTTACAGAGCCGAAGTGTGAATTCAATTTTTTCGAATTACACTTCTGGCTAAATGACATTTTCTTAGATCAAAGTGATGAAATTGGAATCTGGGATGAAATTGGACAATATACATGAACAATTCTTCAAATTCTCAACGGAAGGAATGTTCAGGTATTCCTCTGTGTTGGTGTACCTGTTCCTTTTCTTTCAAGCCAATTTACAGGATTCTTGTGTCGAAATGTTCGTGATGTTTCTCTTTCTCTCTTAAATGTTTTCCTATTCTCTGTAATCACTTATGTTTTTTGGATTCTAACCATTAAAAGGAAGTCAATAGAACATAATTTATCTTGCATACTGTCTCTGGTCTTTTGATGGTCTATATGTTATTCATCTGATATTAAGTAAGGAAATTCTTAATTGTTTCTTTGCTTGGTTGACTTTCTCACCTTTTATGTCCTATCCATCTCATTTAATCTTAATAGATCCAATAGTTTTACTGTCTTTCCATGTGAAGAAACCTCATAAAAAGCTGCATCTGATTCTGATCTTTAATACATACCCCAGATCCTAATGGAAGTTTAATGCATTTCTTCCGCCAAATTTTATAAACAAACAAACAAACTCAGACTATCTTAACTAGCCCAATATTTAAAAACCTAAACAAATCTAAATGATACAGAGAGATCCCTCTCTGAAACTGGCAAGGCTAGATCCCAATTTCAAAAGTGGTTTTGATAAGTTACCTCTATCAATTTATTATACCCTTGACAACCTCTCGGAATTACAGAGTGCTAACATAGTGGCGACCATACTAGGGAACTGAACAAATTTTCCAACTTTATGAATTGTCTTCCCTAGATAAGAAAACTTTATTTATGAACAATCAAAGATCTAAATTTCAAGAGATAAATGTTCAGAGGTTGTTAAAATTTGTAAATATTCAATTAGATTTCTTAAAGTTTAAGTTGTGTCTCCAAAAATAATTCACACCAAATCTCACCCTGATCCAGAACCTGTAAAAGTAGTAGATAATCCAAAAAAATTAATCAAAAAAAGAAACACAGCGGAAAGTCACAGAAGTAGTAGTCCTCTCCCTAGGGCCACTTCTCTTCCAGAGAAGTTTTTCACAATCCAATACATCCAGTTTGATCTCCCTTTTGAGCATAGCCTTTTCATAACCAAATCTGATATCTTTGTAGATGAAACAGTCTTAGATCAAGCTATCCTCCAACCCTGAACCCCTGAAAGACACTCCATTGAAGTAGATCTAGATCAGCAAATCCTTCAAGACTTTGAGAAACTACAAGATCTAGCTTCAGATTTTGATCAAGACTTACACAATGCTTACTTTCAGCAGTCTGTGGAACTTTCCGCCCTTTCCATATCTGTAGATTCTATTAACCCTCAAGTAACCCATCCTATATCTTCCAGCCCTGCTTCTTCCACATCTTTTGTCACTTCTCCAGCAATTATATAGGTTTTCATCCAACCTCCTCCACCAATCATGGCAACAAGATATGCTCCCCTGGTGTTGGTTGCTCCCTTACATAACATGCCTCGGGACTATCAAACTAGGATTCCTCAGTTTGATGGCACTGGAACCCTTAATGCACAACAACATGTGGATAAAATGAATGACTTCTTCGACTTACAGGAAGTTGATGAGGCAGATATACAAATGAGACTCTTTGCACAAAGTTTAACTAGTGATGTTAAGAAATGGTTCAAAGCATTACCTGCTGCTAGAATTGTTGATATTGCTGCCTTTCACCAATATTTTCTTAGTAGATGGGAGGTGAATAAAAACCCACTCCAAATTTTATCTAAATATGAAAATATCAGAAGAAACCAAGGGGAAACTATGCATGACTATTGCACTCATTTTAATAATATCTATAATGCAATTCCTGCTAACATTAAACCTCCTCAAGGCTCGGCCTTGATCAAGTTCCCTGATGGCTTTGATGTTGATATGTCCTACCAACTGAGAGAAAGAAACCCTGCAACCCTTGAAGATATGCAGAAATGTGTTGTGAGTGTTGAAGCAAACCTATTGGCTAGGAGAGCTAGACAAAGGACAGAAAGGAGAGTCACAATCAAGGAAGAACCTTCCACTTCCATTGTATATGCCAAAATAGATTCTTTGGTTAGAACTATGGAGAGAATGATGGCGAGATTAGAAATCACTGACAGGAACCCACCTAGAGAGAATCAACCTGCCCCTCAAATTTGAAATCCCAATTTCAGGAGAAATCCTCCCAAGATCAAGAAAAGAGAGCCTAGAGAACAACGAGAATAGAGAGGCATTGATCAGCAGATTAGGCCACCCTTTCAGGAAAACTATGTTGATGAGGGGGAAGAAAATATTGAGGGATTAGATGACATTCACATAAATCTTATGGGGGTTAATGACAATGATTCCATATTTCTCACTCAAGAAGAACAAGACCTTTTTCTCCTTTCACAAACCAAAGTAAATGAGGAAGAATCAAAACAACAAACTTTTGAAAATGCAATAATAGAAGTACATAGGTAATAAACCTTAAGAAGTAAAAATTCTAATGACAACCCAACCAAGAAAGCTTATGAAATTAAGAAACCCTCAGATATTCTTGGCAAGAAAGTTCCTGAAAAGAAAAACTCAGAGGCCCCTACAAAAAGAACACATGACTCTATACCAAGGATAGATCAAACTGAGGTTGCCTCCACTGGTCAATCCAATCCTACTATATAGAAGAATGTGGCTGAGAAATCGAACCTTCACGATCAAAACATAACTCCTACCACAATCAGTCTGGAAAGTGAATTGGCCAAACTGAAAATATATATTCCTCTATCAGAACTGATGAACAAGAATGCTTATATATCACAAGTGATCAGAGCCTTGAACATAGAACTAGGATTAGGCATAGACACTGTGAAAATTGTTGATGATCAACCAGAACTGTTGTTTGGTCTTGAAGTTGAGGGAAAATCTGAAGGTAGTTTTGTTCCTCCTTTTTACATCAGTTTAAATATTCATGATAAGACATTACATAATGCCATGTTGGATCCTGGTGATTCTCACAACCTTATGCATAAGGCTGTGATGGAGAAATTAGGGCTTGATATCACCAGGCCTTACAAGGACTTATACTCCTTTTATTCAAGCAAAGTTAAATGCATAGGTTTGATCAAAGACCTGTGTATTACCTTGGCACAAATCCCAGCCAAAATCATGGTAATGGATATTGTCGTTGCAGATATTCCTCCAAAGTATGGCATGTTGTTATCTCGATCATGGGGTGCCAAATTACAGGTCACCCTATAGCTGGACATGTCCTATGCCACCATTCATTTATTTGGTCAGCAGAGAAGATTGTACAGGGAGACACTGATGAAGTATATGGTCAGTAGTCAAGAGAAACAACACAACTACCCTTTATACTCTGTTCATTCTGATCTAGACTCTTTTATTTTATATAATGATGGTGACATGGATAATCAAATTGCACAATTGGAAGATGATATGTATAACCTGGAGGAAAGTAAAGCGACCCATGAGGAAGATAAAACAGTGACAATACAAACTGATGAACCAATAGAACCTCTCTGGAGTTTGAATTTTGATGGTGATGTCAGTAAAGAAGGATCTGGAGCTGGGGTGTGGGTGCATAATCCAAAAGCAAGGTATTCAGAAAGCCATTCTTATAAATTAAATTTCCAATGCACCAACAATATAGTTGAGTATGAAGCATTAATGCTTGGCCTAAAATTGTTGAAAAATCTTGGTGCCAAAATAATTTCAGTAAGAGATGATTCTGAACTCATCATTAAACAGATCAAAGGTGATTATTCTGCCAAACACCCAAGGTTGAGGGCCTATAGAAATGTTGTTTTGGATTTTTTACAATGTTTTACTGAATATGACTTGTAGGTGATTCCCAGAGGCCAAAACATACTTGCTGATGGACTGGCTACTTTAGCGGGCACTTGTAAAATATTGTTTCACCCAAATCGCCAATACATAGTGGAGGTGAAATGCAGACCTGTTGTCCTAGACAATATCAGGTATTGGTAAGTGTTTGGTAATGATGAACAGATTGATGATTTCCTGCAATCCAAAAATGAATTTGATTGTGCAAACATTGATGTAGATAGTGACAATGAAAGTGTAAATAAAATAGATTTAGAAGACATAAATGAAAAAGAAGAAAATTCATATTTTTTGCAATTAAAAGATAACATTCTGCCTAGAGGGTTAGTCCCATTGGAAGAATTGTTTGATTTCAATGATGTAGCTAAAAAACCAAAAATTGAACCTACTAGAAAATATGTCGAGGAATGTAATATAGGAATAGATGAGGAACCAAAAATGATTAAATTATCCAAATCTTTACCTCTTGTCCAAAAACAAAAATATATTGAACTGTTCAAAGAATTTGTAGATGTTTTTTCATGGAGCTATGAAGAATTGAAATCTTATGATACCAGTATTATACAACACAAAATCCATATAAAAGAAGATCATAATCCTTTCAAACAAAAACTTAGGAGAATTAACCCCAAGTTGATGCCCCTAATTGAAAAGGAAGTTAAGAAAATGTACGATGCTAAAATCATTGTCCCACTAAGGTTCTCAAAATGGGTTTCCAATCTAGTTCCTACCAGAAAAAAGAGTGGAGAAATCAGGCTCTGCATTGATTTCAGAAACCTCAATAAAGTCTCCCTTAAAGACAACTATCATCTTCCCAAAATGGATCATATTTTACAAAAGCTAGTTGGTTCCAGTAGAATTTCTTTGTTAGATGGCTTTTCTGGCTACAACCAAGTCTTAGTCCACCCTCATGACCAAGAGAAAACAACGTTCACTACACCTTGGGGCACTTTCATGTATGTGAAAATGCCCTTTAGTTTAATGAATGTTGGTGCCACATTTCAGAGAGAAATGGATATTGATTTTGTGTATGAACTTGGAATATTTATAGTCATATACCTGGATGACATAACTGTATATTCAAAAACATATGAAGAACATTTACTCCACCTTAGAAATTTTTTGAAAAAATGCAGGAAATTCAGAATCTCACTGAATCCCAAGAAAACCTTGTTTGGTTTAGAGGAGGGTAAACTGTTAGGGCGCATCATATCTAAAGATGGAATCAAAATAGACCCTAGCAGAATTGAAGCCATCCAAAAGATAGACCATCCAAGAAACATAAAGGAATTGCAATCTTTCATAGGGAAAATAAACTTTCTGAGAAGATGTATCCCTAACTTAGCAGAACTCCTCATAAACATAACAAATATGCTTAAAAAAGATACAAAAATAAAATGGAACACATAAGCAAAGCAGTCCTTTGATCAAGTGAAATAGACCTTGACACAAGCCCCTGTACTTATCAGTCCTGATTACACCAAAGATTTCCTCTTATTTTCTTTTGCCTCCGAGCATACCATTGCAGCAGTCCTTTTGCAGAAGAACAATGAAGGCCATGAATAGCCTATAGAATTCTTCACTAAATCATTAAGAGATGTTGCATTGAACTACAACATCATGGAAAAACAGACTTTTGCTTTGGTGAAAGCAATTAAGGATTTCAGAGTATATATTCTCCACTCACATATTATTGCTTATGTCCCTAATGTTGTGGTGAAAGATATTCTGACCCAGGACAATCCAGATGGCAGAAGAGGTAAATGGATTGTTGTGATCCTTGAGTATGATATTGAGATCAACCCAACCAAGCTTATCAAGGGTCAAGGATTAACCAAACTGATGGCTGAGTCAAACTTTCATACTTTGGATATTATTTTTCTAGCTGCAATTGATCAACAAGAAGAGCAAGCGACTCCACAAGTCAAAGAGGTTTTCTCAAACTCTCCCTGGTATGCAGACCTTATTTATGTTTTACATCATCTATAAGCTCCTCCTGGTTTGACAAAAACTAAAGCTAGATTTTTGAAACTTAAAGCTTTGAAATATTGCATTTTGAATGGAAATATGTACTGGAAAGATGTTGGAGGTATTCTTCTAAATTGTTTGTTGAAAGATGAAGTTGAAAAATCTTTGTAGGAGTTCCATGAAGGAGACCATGGTGGACATTTGAATTGGAATACCATTGCCAATAAAATTCTTAGAGTTGGTTTCTACTAGCCAAATTTGTTTGCAGATGTCCACAAAAAAGTGACCTCCTATCACAAATGCCAGATCTTTGAAGGCAAAAGAAAACTTTTTCCTTTACCCTTGAAGCCAATTTCGGTTGAAGCTTCATTTCAGCAATGGGGTTTGGATTTTATTAGAGAGCTTCACCCGCCTTCATCAGTCCAGCACAAGTGGATCCTCACAGCAACTGATTATTTCACCAAGTGGATTGAAGTTGTACCCACCAGGCAAGCCACTGATGTTGTGATCATAATTTTTTTGGAAACTAACATTCTTTCTATATTTGGATGCCCCAGGAAAATTATCACTGACAATGCAGCAGCATTCAAATCAAAAAAGATGATAGAATTTTGCAGCAAGTATCATATCACCTTAGGACACTCTACATTCTATTACCCTTAGGGCAATGGATTGGCAGAGTCTTCAAATAAGAGTTTGGTCAACATTATCAAGAAGATGTTGCAGGAAAACAAAAAATCATGGCACAACAAGTTGGTACATTCACTTTGGGAGGACATGCTTACTACAAAGAGGTCAAATGGTATGTCTCCATATCAGTTGGTCTATGGAATGGATGTTGTATTTCCCACTTCTTTGGGTGTTCTTGTCATGAAGTTATTCCAGGGAGTACAGGTAGAACCAAATGACATCCAAATAAAATCAATCAAATGATACAACAGCAACAATCCAGAGAAGAGGTTCATAACCAAACTCAAGTGATTCAAGAGAATTTCAAGAAAATCTATGACAGAAGAACCAAGGTTGATGACTTCAAATTAGGCGATAAAGTACTGAAATGGGACTCAAGGAATGAAGAAAAGGGCAAGCATGGAAAATTTGAAAACTTATGTAAAGGCCCTTTCATAATCCAAGCTTACAAAGGAAGCAATGCATTTTTAATCAAGGACATGGATGGAGCAGATCTGTTAAGAGGACCTGTCAATGGCAGAATGCTCAAGCATTATGTTTCACAATAATGGAGATCTCTCTCACTCATCTCATTGTAAATACCATTTTTTACTTTTATGTTAGGTGTGGGTGGTTTTTATCAAGTGGTTGAAGCTCGAAGAGAAGGCCCTAAGCCATTGATCAGGATCACTAGATTTACAGTTAGAATAAAGCAAATCAGGATGCAGAAAAAGCACTGGAGAAAAAGATTCAAGGTAGCACGTAGTTGGTTCTTGGAACCTCACAAGGAGAGCACCATCCCCAATTGGAGCCACTGTTATAACCCTATAGTTCATAGGATCACCTGGTGATTAGAATCTCTTCCTCTAGTTGTATTGTAAATAATATTTTATTCTGCAAATGATTTACAAAAAGAAAAAGAAAAGAATATAAAATATAAAAAATGAAAAGAGGGTATAAAAATAAAAATAAAAAGAGAAAATATAAAACCCCATGAAAATAAACTTGGTTTGACTCATACTGTATAATCATGATCAAACCTTTTAAATTTATGTTGATAGGTTAGTGAATAAATTTGGCCAAACAATCTAATCTTGGCCAAATTAGATAGGTTAGTGAATAACTTTGGTCAAACAGTCTAACCTTGGCCAAATATATTAGGTTAGAGTAATTATTAATCCAACAGTCTAAGCTGGATTAATGTGTTAGTTGATTAGGCTAGGATTTAGGTTAGTATCGTTCATTTCAATAAAATTTGTAAAAGGGTTGATTAAATACCTTTCATTTGAGTTAATTTGATGTGTTTACCTTAGGAAAGGACACCTTGGTGAAAAAAAATAAGGAAGGGGGAGCTAGCGCTACCCACAACATGATTTTTACCCTAAGTTCTATCAGGGATATGACCTTTTGTCATTATACGACTAAAGGGTGCATAGTTTCCAGCGGTTGATCAACCAA
>SNQJ01S0042729.1:9390-24410 GCA_010110895.2 Picea sitchensis
CATAGCTTGCAAATTATGAAATCTATACTTCTTAAAAGCTTCAGAAATTAAGTAAATTGGCACATAAATTAGGTAAATTAGTAGAATTATATTGTCTTTTAAATTCTGGTTGTTACACCCCGAGCCCAACAATGAGCGCTGTAAAGACTCATACGATGTGATAGTCATTTAATTAAAATGCATGCGAAGAGGTTTGCGAAATCCGAGGCCATCCTTAGAGATAATGGTAGTCTGCAAATCGTATGCCACCTTGCATTCTGTATGATCTTGGACCAAAACATTAAAACGAAAATAAGTGCACGCATCATGGGTTTGATTACAAAGTTTGGGTAAGAAAATCAAAAAATCAAAAGTTTTGTAAAAGAAACATAGCCAAGAATCAAACCAAAACCATACAAAAAATCAAATGATGGGGGTCTTTTGTTAATAAAACCATCAATCTCTTAAGCATGTTTGGAATTGAAAGGATAAATAAAAAAAGAGAGTAACATTTTCATGGCAAGGAATCAAAATTCCATAATAAACTATGTGAACAATTTGCCTTTAATGAAATTTTAAAATATAATGGTAATCACAGTGACAAGTTTTCATGCTTTCAGTCATGAAAACAAAGCCTGAAATAGACAATAGGGAGAAGTGACAGTTTACAACCGTCGTTTCAGAAACAACTCATGAAGATTTATAAAATTTCATGACCCTATGTAGGCAGCTATTTAATTGATATGGAAAAAATAACAATTATATTATTGCTGCCAACAAGTTTTGAACTTGAGTCTTCATATTCAATACTTAATGTCTCCACCACCTGAGTCATGACTTGCCTTGTTTCATTCCTTCGACCTATTGCATCACTAAGAAAAAGTTTGGCTAAGTTTAAGTTAGATATATATACAATACTGGTGTATTACATTCAGTAATTAACATAGTCAATTGGTTGGAGATGAATTTTAAATGGATCTAATTGGAGACAACTTTGGGCATTGTGGGAAATTATTCTATAGTTTGGTTTGTTTGAAATATTTATTCTGAACAGATGAATTTTCATAGAGAAAGATTATGCATATGGTTGCTCACAGTGAATTGAATTCCGAGTAAAATATAAGAATGAAAACTAAAGAGATTTTTACATAGACTCATTTTTCCTTCATCAATTTCCACTTTTCGCAAACCATTCCTGAATTCCCATTCATTAATTTCATGTTCTCATCTGTGCCCTCTTTACGTAATTAAGATGAAATATTTTGTATAAAAAATGGCATAGCTTGGATATATAAGTAAAATGAAGATTTTGTTGTGACAATTATGAATGGTGTGATATGACTACATTTTTTTGGAATGGTTGGTTTGAGTTAATCAAGTTAGAAAACAATAAAGACAGTTTTGATGATTTGGTGAAATTGAAGTTCATTGAAAAGAAGTCATATGCTTATTATATAGATTTAATTTCCCTCATCAATATCACTTTTCATAAGTTATTCCTAAAGTCCCTATCATTAATTTCCTTTCTCCATTTCTGTCTTGTCTACATAATAAAAGAAATGCATAAGAAAAGATGCAGTTTGATGTGGTCAACATGGTAAAAGAACAAAGCAAAAAGATAAGAAAGGATTTCCTGATTGGTAGACACTTGTATATATATTTTTAAGATCAAAGATGAGCATACTTCTTTTGGGAAATAATGGTCAGTGTGTATGGATTGCAATCTTGTATGCTATAGATTGGATATGGTTAATGGATGATATTTTTCTGTCCCTATTTCACTTGATTCCTTTTCACTTCTCATTTGTGTTGTATGGTTGTGTCATGTCAGAGACAGTTTAATCATCTAGAAAAATTGTATTAGATGTTTTACCTTATTGTTGTTTTATACTTGTGATTATTGGATTAACATGGTTTTAGATGAGTTTCTTCAACATGGGTAACAACAAAGGAGGTAATGGAGGAAGCAATGGAAGAAGAGGTCGAGTGTCTAATACTTGTTGGAAGCCTAGGGAGCATGAAAAACTAAGGTTTTCTATTCATTTTGATGTTGACTTTGATGAGTTCTAGTAGCTAATCCAAATAGGGTAGTTGAACCTTGGTGATCTACAAGCTTTGCCACAACCTCGTGCATCCCAAAATGCTACCTTGCAGCCTCGCCCTGGTATTGCAAATATCTAAGAATCTCCTGGACAACCTCATGTTGATGGGTGGGGTAACTTATTTGATAATCCTTCTTCAGGTGAAAATAAGTGTCCTATGCCTCCCCCTCCTCCACCTTTTCATGCTCTTGTTTCCAATGCATCAATTCCTTTACCTCTAGTTCAACCAATGCTACATGTTCACATAAGCGCTACACATGAATCCATGCCTCCTCCCCTAAAGGATCATAAAACCACACCACGTTGCTCCCAGATTGATAAATGTAAGAAACCAATTACTTCAACCAACATGTCCAAATCCTCTTGCTCTACTCATTCAAAGATTAAATCAATAGGTAGTGGGAAGAGAAGTTTACATGAAGAGCATCCTGAAATTGCCTAGTTGGAAGAGAAAAAGTTCCAATATGAAGGCTTTAATAAAGAAAGATATGAGTTTTCTAGGAAGAAGTTTTCTAAATTGTTTCAATTATGTTTAGACATATAATTGAAATAAAGAGTCGCATTATAGAGGGGAACCCCACCTATTTGGTTATTATTTATTTATTATTATCCTTATCAATAAAATTATTTGTCCTATTTATTAACTAAATTTATTTAACTTTAATAAACTAAAAGTAGTTCAACTACATGAGGAGCTACCTTTTGGAGAATAAACGAAAGAGCGAAAGGACAAAGAAGACATGAGGAATTATAGAGAAACACTTGAGTTTCTTAAAAAGGCTCAATCATCTTGTTGATAGCAGGATCTTTCTAAAGGTGGCAAACAAGAAAGGACCATGCAACATGGATATTTGACATGCTTCAGAAAGTCATTCAGTTCTCATGATAGTCTGTGTAGTTTTATTAGAATTTCTTAATTAAGTTTCAGGTTTGATTAAGATTATTTTGCAGAGTCAAGACTTGGTGGGTTTGTGAGTTGGTTGATCTAGTGTATACAATCTTGGTCATTTTCTTTTAGACACTAGTTATCTATGTATGATGTTCAATTCCATCTTATACTTTTAAGTCTGATCTTGGTCCTCACCCTTGAAAGGGTTTGAAAAGAGACATTCTCTCTATAACTCATAAAGCTTTTATTAATAAAAAATAGTTTCTTTTCTCAATTGAGACTTGTATATTTCTGATTTTCAGATTGTTATGTTATTTTCTTCATTCATTTAAATTCTTGAAATCATTTATATATAAATGTTTACATTTTATTTAAGCTGAAACACACAATTATAAAATAACAGAAGGTCCAAGAAAATATTTCTTGAGGGTTGATTGATATTTTTGCAAGGCTATAAACCCAGGGTAACATTCCCTCATATCTTACCTTAGCCTAGTAAGATTCAAAAATGCTTGAGTGAGGGCTTTCCATTCCTCGCCTCAACATCTATATCTTTGTTTGTGCAATTGGAAACTTAAAACCCTTTGCTGTGGAAAAATACCAAAATTTGTTATGTAGGACAAAGAGTGAAATTTTTTCCTTGGTGCAAATTGCATACCAAGCTACACTAAAATGCACCCCCAGGTCTGAAAACTCATTCAATTTGAGTGGTTCAAACTGCAAATGAGTTTCTAAGTCATTTTAAATAATCCTATATAATTAGTTTTTCGTTTGCAATCATAAAATACTATGTTGTGCAAAAATAGGTAACATATATTTAGTAAAACCCTGTAAATGCACAACTTGTTTGTAAAAAGTGAGTAAAGGTTTTATTATATCGTAGATTTGAGTTGTGCAAGTTGTTGGGGGTGTGGTTTATCGTATTATACCTGATCACATTTGTAATTTTGCAATTGCAATTTTAAAAACGATTGTTGTGCAAAAGAGGCAAAGTTTTCCTTGTAAATTGGAAGGTCGAACTGTACAAAGTGATGAAATTAAAATTCATGCCCAAGCTTCCCTTTAGCACCTAAAATTGTTTTATAAGTTGTACGATGGATATATATATATATATATTATATTTACTTATGTCTTCTAAAGAAAAATTTTAGAACAAAAGAGGTTGATTTTAGGCACCTAGATTTGAGATTTCATGTAAATCTGAAGTCAAAAGTACCTTATACTAAAATGCATGCCCTAGTTTCAATTGTGACCCAAATTGAGTGGTTCAGCTTGAAGAAGTTGTAATTTGTGAATTCACACCCTGACATAGCCTTATATTGACATTTCCAAACAAAAAACTACCTGATGTGCATAAAGGCTAAAAATTTCCTTATAAAATCAAAGGGTCACTTTGTTAAAGTTGGCTAGAGGAAAGTGCATGCCCAAAGTTGGATAATCCTCCATAATTTAATATTTAAGTTGTAAATTGATTATTAAAATAGTTTTAACAAGTTTGTACAATTGGGAGTGCATTTGCAGTCTAATAAGGATTATTTCTATTCACAAAGATTCATGACCTTTTGATGAATTAGAGGATGGTGGGATATGAGAGAAATCAAGGTCAATGGCTTCTAACCAACCATTCATACATACAAAATGGAATAAATCTTAACTCTAATTTTTGCACTAGAATAAAGAGCTCAATATTACATGATTTTTTTTTGATAGAAATAGTTATGAGTTTTATTATAAAAAAATGTTGTGCATAAGCAAAAACAACCATGAGATACAAAATTTTAAAATGGCCACATGCCTTAATAAGATAAAGAGCCATACATTTCTTCAGATGGCTCGAGATTCCTTCTAGAGACAAAAACAAACTACTACAATTCTACCATGTATACAGTTTGACAAAGGAATATAGCAAAAACAAAACTTGGCACTACATAAACCTGGATTAGATAAGCTTTAACTTTGTTTCCACCCCTCCTGGAGCATTTCCTGGAGGATCATGTTCGATTTGATGTGGTGTGGTCTGCATGACTTCCCAAGAGGCAGTCGAACTTGCTGATGGGATTGGATGTTGTTGGACTGGAGCATATGGAAGGTGTCGTTGGGCATTTGTGTGAAGTGAGCGAATCTGTGTTGAGTGTTGATTGATTATGCACAATACTATGGTCAATTCCTCATTCCTTTTCTCCTCCTACTCCTGCAATTAACATGTGATTTGGGAATTTGAGGCTCGCACAAGCTCTAATTTATATTGTTGATGCTACATTTGTTCCTGTAGTTTATCCACCTTGTAGTTAGCGCAATCACAAGGACTACGACCGCGACACCACATGACTGGGGAAATGTCTGAGATAATAATGAAATATTCAAAGGAGAATTTGTTTTCTGCAACCTATGTAATAAGAGATAACCCAATAGTCATGTAAATCCCAAGTGTTATTTGCATCCTTGTTGATATTTACACCATATTTCCAATTTGGCACTGCCGACAGAACCCGAAATAAAGAGGACAATGCCATACGCATAAATGATGGGGCACAAAGATGAATCATTACAGATCGGGATACACTTCCTGTGTGAAATGAGGTGCCAAAAAAGTCAAGGGGAATGGCTCCAAAGATTCATACCATGAATAGAGATAAGATCCCACATAGAGACATCAACTCGAATGAGGTGGATTTAAATGATTTCATGTGGGGGAAGAGTAGTACGTAGTGATAAGAGATGTGGCATCGTGTGATGTGTGTAGGGGGGACTCTTATTTCATCATGAACCTTGATGATGTATATGATCTTGATATAGATGGGAGGTGGGGTCACATACCCTCCTAATCCTTTCTTTTCTATAATTTATACATTCATTCAAACCTTGATAATGGAACTTAAGATATTTTTGCTTAATTGCATCTTTAGATTAAGGGAGATGTTTAAGTGAGAGTTCTCCATTGATTCTAATGGTGTCCTAAGCCAAATGTTTTTCCGCTTTAGTGA
This sequence comes from Picea sitchensis, assembly GCA_010110895.2. Lineage (NCBI taxonomy): Eukaryota > Viridiplantae > Streptophyta > Pinopsida > Pinales > Pinaceae > Picea > Picea sitchensis. The sequence continues at coordinate 15,345 of SNQJ01S0042729.1, forward strand.
GACTATACGCCTTCCCATTTCTTCTTCTATAGATGTGATAATAGTCCACTAATTTAAATTTTTTCTCAGTGCTCATGATTCTTTGATATATCCTCTTAAGATTTGATGCAAGAGCATTGGACAGTAAAATCGAGAATTGACCACATGGGTCAATAAACATTTACCAAGGGAGTTGGTTCCCTAATTTTTCATTTATTTGTAATAGTTAGAATGATATCTTTAGAAGGTATCAAATTTTTTATGGTTTGTAAGGTGTGAGTGTTTTACTATGTAATGGAACTAAAACACTAAGTTAGGGGATTGATATAATCCTTAGAGGATTTTTAGGCATTTGTTAGAGTTCCCAAGAGATCTAGCTCTCGTTTTTTATGTAACAAAAGTATGTGTGAGAGGAGAGAGATAGAGGTTAGAAGGAGAATAGATGAAGGTTGGATAGATAGGGGTGTGATAGAGAACTGAGAAAGTGATTTCCCATGTTGCATGTTTAAGGTCCGAGTGACGAAAAGAACCAATGTAATTCCGATATGTTTTAATTGAGATCTCTAGTTCTGTTTGTGTTAATTTGTTGGTATGTGCCTTTAAATGAATTCAATATCTTGTTGCTTGGAGATTTTAATGTAGGAATTGAAAGAAAGACCCTATACAATTAATTCCATCCAAGTTATAAAACTCCGTTTAAAAATATTTCCTGAGTATGTGTCTTCGCAGGAACATATAGTCATGATTTAGCGCAGTGGAATCACCCCTTAAAGATATGCGACACATCGATATTATTTTTCAAATTCCATACAGAGTTGTCTGTGAACTATTGGTATTATTTGTTGAGTACCACACGCAGAGTTGTCTACGACAGATCAAAATTGTATGCGAACTGTTGGTATTATTTGCTGAATTCTGCGAGCAGAGTTGTCTACGACAAATCTCGTTGGTATTGTTCACTGATGCTTCCACATAAAGGTATATTTGCGTAGTGGTGTTTCCGTGCAGATTCATCTATGACAAAGCACAATTCAACACAGTAGGAAAAGTCAATTTGAGCACCTATTTGTTTTGATCCAAGGCCAAATAAGCAACCCAAATGTTAGCAAGTTGATAGAGTGTTGAATTTTTTTTGTTTATGGGTTGAAGTTGGTAGTTCACGCCATCATTTTTGGTATCAGAGCATACACAGTAAGTGATCTCGTAAATAAAGAGAAGATGTCTCCCAAGATAAGGGGTGGAGGCATCCCGATTGCAAATGTGGAATTGCAATGAGAGGTGAGGCAACTCTGAGAAAATATGGAATGTATGGATAATTCCATGAAGAGGGAACCTGATACATGATATATCAATGAAATTGAAGGAAAAAAAAACTTTGAGGAAGAGGAATAAGGAGAAACAACATGAGATAGATTGATAAGGGTGGTTACAAAGGTCGGTGCCAGACCAAAGATAGAGGTACCTATCTATGAAGGTAACCTAAATGTCAAAGAATTGATTAATTAGATTAATGCCCTAGACAAATACTTTTATTATGAAGATGTAGATGAAGGAAATGAGGTAAAGTATGTAGTGACAAGGCTAAAAGGTCATGCAACTCTATGGTGGGATGAATTGCAAGCTTCCAGGAATCGAAAAGGTAAAGCCAAGAAAAATAATTGGGATAAGATCATTGCTAAGTTCAAGAGCAAGTTCATGCCTAAGAATTACCAGCTAAATTTGTTCAGATAGTTACATAATATCATACATAAGGCTATGACTGTGAAAGAATATGCAGAAGAATTTTACATATTGACAATTAGATTTGATCATATTGAAGAAGATGTTGAAAAGGTTTCCATGTATATTAATAGTTTGAGGTATGATATACAAGATGAAATTAACATTTTGTTTGGTAGATAGTTGAGGATTCCTATCAAACAACTTTGAATAAAAAGGAGAAGGTGTCCAGAAAACAGAGCCAAAAGAACATAGGAAGAGGTCCAATAAGAGGCAAAGAAAAACCCAGTAACATAGGGAGATTTCAGACTCCAAGAGATGAAGGAGGAAGCTCAAGCTCAAGCTCAAGTAGTCAATCATCAAGAGGAGGAGAATCACAAGGCATAATATTTTTCTCCAGAGGAAAAGGTAGGGGAGGCAGAGAAATTAGATGTTATATCTATGGAAAAACATGACATATGTCATGGAATTGTCCAAAACATAAATCAGAATGTAAGAGAAATGCAAATATAGAAAAATGTAAAGAAGAGAATGTGAATGGAGTTACATGAGAAGAAGTTCCCGAGGTAGGTGAATCATTGTTGTTGAAAAGAGTTTTGATCAAATTAGAGAAGGAAGCTAAAGAACCAAATCAGAGGAAAAGTCCATTTAGGACTGCATGCAAGTCAAGAGGTAAGTGTTGCAAAGTTATTTTTGATAGTGGTAGCACAAATAATTTGGTTTCCATTGAAATGGTAGAGAAGTTGTGACTGAAGAGGAAAGTGCATCCCACTCCCTACAAAGTGTCCTGGTTCCAGAAAGGACATTAGATTTTGGTGAATGAGTAGTGTAAGGTGGAAATTCAAATTGGTAGCTACAAGGATGAGATATTATGTGACATAATGCATATGGATGTCTGTTGTGTTTTTTTAGCAAGGCCATGGTAGTATGATAAAAATACATTAATGCTGGTATGAAGAATACTCATTCTCTGGAAAAAGATGGACACAGACATGTATTATTGCCTTTGCAGGATGATGGATCCAAAGAAGAAGTTGGTCCTAGTGTGTTACTGGTGAGTGGAAAGGAACAATTGCAAGAAGTCAAGAAAGAGGAAATACATTTTGCTTTGATTGGAAAACCCAAGGTACTACTTACAAGTACAAATTTGGATGTTTCTCCTTCAAAATTTAAGGCTATGTTGGATGATTTTGTTGATATTATAGTTGATGATTTTTCAAATGCATTAACCCTGATAATGAGTATTAGCCATCATATTGACTTAATTATAGGAGAAATTTTACCTAATAAAGCAACATATAGAATGACACCTCAAGAGAATGAAGAGATAAAGAAGTAGGTGCAAGAGCTCTTGGATAAAGGATTGAAAAAGGAGAGTTTGAGTCCATGTGTTGTTCAAAAAACACTCAACCCAAAGAAATATGGAGGATGGTGCATGCGTACTGATTCAAGATAAATCAATAAGATCACAATAAGGTACAAATTTCCATTCCTAGAATTGATGATATGCTATATTGTTTGAGTGGTGATAAGTATTTTTTAAAGATTGATTTAAAGAGTGGATATCATCAAATAAGGATTAGGGAAGAACATGAATGGAAAACAACTTTAAAGACAAATGATGGACTATATGAATGGTTGGTGATGCATTTTGCGCTCACAAATGCTCCAAGTAATTTCATGAGATTAATGAATGAGGTTTTGAAAGAATTTATTAGGAAATTTGTAATAGTGTATTTGGTTGATATCTTGATATATAGTCAAACAAAGGAAGAACATTTAAGACACCTCAATATGGTTTTGAGTACCTTACATGAAAATAAGTTGTTGATTAATTCGAAGTAATGGAAATTGTTGAACAATGAACTAATATATGAGGAGGGTTTAAATATGGATCTAGAAAAGTTCCAAGCAAGAGTAAGTTGGCCTACTCCAAGAAGTTTCCATGGGTTAACAAGTTTTTATAGGAAATTTATTAGAAATTTCAGTCAGTTATGTGCTCAAATTATTGAGACTATCAAAGAGAACAAACAACCATTCAAGTGGACAGTGACATCTGACCAAAACCTTCAAATTTTGAAGTAACAGATCACTGAACAACCTTTGTTAGCTCTGCCAGAATTTGATAAGTCTTTCCAATTTGAGACTGATGCCAGTGGGACTGCAGTAGGAGTCGTACTAATCCAAGAACAAATACCAATTGCATATTTTAGTGAGAAACTGAATGAGGCTAAATAGAAATAATAATATTATGATAAGGAGTTTTATGAAATTGTGCAAGCACTGCAGAAATGGAGACATTACCTCATGCCCTCATGCCCAAAGAATTTGTTCAGTACACCGACAATCATGCATTACAATTTATAAGTAGTCAACCCAAATTGAATTAAAAACATGTTACGTGGGTTGAATTTCTGCAGAATTTTACCTATGTGATTAAACACACAAGTGGTAAAGAAAATGAAGTTGTTGATGCATTGAGTAGAATTAATTTAATTTTGCAGGAATTTCAAGTCAACACTTTAGGATTTGATGGTTTAAAGGAAATGTATCGAGATGATACAAATTTCAAAGATGCTTATGTAGCTTGTGAAAATCTAGTTACCAACAATAGGAGTCAGTCATGCTACAGGAAGGATTCTTATTCAAGAATAGTAAGTTGTGCATGCCCAAGTGTTCAACGAGGGAGAACCAAACAAAAGAGAAGCACAATGGAGGATTTCCATGAAATTTTGGTCAGCATAAAAATTTTGCTAAGGTAAATGCTTTTTATTTTTGGCTTGGTATGCCGAATGAAGTGAAGAAATTTGTGTAAAAGTGGATAATTTGTCAACATGCTAAAGGGAAAAGTCAAAATACATGGTTGTATCAACCACTACCCATTCCAAGCAGGCCATGGGATGCAGTAAGTATGGAATTTGTGTTGGTATTTCCAATAACACACATAGGGGATGAGTCAATTTATGTTGTGGTTGATAGATTCTCTAAGATGGCATATTTTATTATTTGTAAAAAAACCAATGATGCTACAAATATTGAAAATTTGTTCTTTAGAGAGGTGGTTAGATTGCATGGTTTACCCAAAAGTATAGTTTCATATAGAGGCACAAGATTTGTGGGACACTTTTGGAGAACCTAATGGAAGAATATTGATACTAATATCAGTTTTAATTTAGACTATCACCTACAAACTAATGGACAAACGAAGGTAGTAAACAAAAGTCTGGGAAATATTTTGAGAAGCAAGATTGTGAATGAGAACCCTTAGCAAGGGGATCAGATGCTTGCTCAAGTTGAGTTTGCATATAATGACTCACCAAATAGAAGCACAGGGATGAGTCCATTTCATATTTTGTATGGAATGCATCCTAGAGGAGTGTATGAATTGAGGAATTTGGGAAAACATGAATTAAGAGGTGTTGATGGTGAGGATTTTGCAGTGAGTATGCAATAGTTGCAGGAAAGGATCAAACAAAAATTGCAAGAGGGTTGCCATAAGTATAAGAGGAGAGCATACATGAAGAGAAGACCAGTGGATTTGGAGGTTGGTGACTTGGTCATAGCATATTTGAGGAAAGAGAGGTTTCCTGTAGGGACATATAACAAGTTAAAACTTAAAAATATTGGGTCATGTAAAATTTTAAGAAAATTTTCTTCTAATGCATATGAAATAGAACTTCTAAGTGGTGTTGGAATTTCTCCAATCTTTAATGTTGCATATTTGTATCCCTTCAAGGAGACAAAGTATGTTTTAGCATATGAACCTGTAAGTGATGTAGATCAGACCATAGGATGGAAAAAAAACAACTACCCAGAGCAGTGCAAAAGGAGATTGAGAAAGTATTGGATATGAAGGTACTAAAGAAAACCATAGGCAAAGAGTATTCATTTCTAATACTTGGTCAAATGGAAAGGTCAACCAACGGAGGATGATACTTGGATGATAGATGCAGAAATTTCCAAGTATGGCGAAGACCTTGAAGACATGATGAATAGTTCTTTTCTTCCCCAAGAGTTTGATGTAGGAGCATCTAACAGTAAAATCAAGCCACATGGGTCTATAAACATTTACCAAGGGAGTTGGTTCCCTAATTTTTCATTTCATTGTAATAGTTAGAATGATATCTGTAGAAGTTATCAAAGATTTTATGGTTTGAAAGGTGTGAGTGTTTTCCTATGTAATAGAACAAAAATGCTAAGTTAAGGGATTGATATAATCCTTAGAGGATTTTTAGGCATTTGTTACAGTTCCCAAGAGATATAACTCTCGTTTTTAATGTAACAAAAGTATGTGTGAGAGGACAAAGAGAAAGGTTAGAATGAGAATAGATGAAGGTTGTATAGATAGGGGTGCGACAAAGAACTGTGAAAGTGATTTTGTGTGATGTATGTTTAAGGTCCGAGTGATCAAAAGAACTAGTGTAATTCTGATATGTTTTAATTGAGATCTCCAGTTATGTGTGTGTTAATTTGTTGGTATATGCCTTTGAATGCATTTAGTATCTTGTCGCTTGGATATTTTAATGTAGGCATTGCAGGAAAGACCCCGTACAGTTAATTCCAGCCAAATTCTAAAACTTTGTTTAAAAATATTTCCTAAGTATTTGTATTTGCAAGAATAGATAGTCAATATTTGGCTCAGTGGAATCACCCCTTAAAGATCTATGACACATCGATATTGTTTTTTGAATTCCACGCAAATTTCTCTGCAAGCCGTTGGTATTATTTGTTGAGTACCGCATGAAGAGTTGTCTACGACAGATCAAAATTGTTTGCGAACTGTTGGTATTATTTGTTGAGTTTCGTGCGCAGATTTGTCTACCATAGATCTCATCAATATTGTTCACTGATGCTTCTGCGCAGATGTATATCTGCATAGTGGTGTTGCCACGTAAATGTATCTATGATAGAGCGTAATTCAATGTTGTAAGAAGAGGCAATTTGAGTGCCTATTCGTGTTGATTTGATGCTAGATACACATGTTGAATGTTAGCAAGTTGACAAAGTATTGAAAACTCTGTGATCATGGGTTGAAGTTGGTGGTTCATGCCATCAATATTAGAGTGAGAATTTTTACTCAACCTCCATATCCCCTCAATGATCAGATCAGAGTCTCCGATGATGAGGAACCAAGCAAATTTGTCTCCTTGAATTAGTTGCATTCCCATATACATTGCAAGGACTTTTTCTTGATTATTAGTGTTGTGCCCCAACCCCCATGAATATTCAATAATCCAATTTCATTCGGAGTCAAAGATGACTCCCTCTGCACCTATCACCCCTAGATTTCCTTTCGATGCCCCGTCAAAGAATAAAGTAATCGATGCTTGTTGTTGTTTCCATTGACCAAATTCTTTATCAGAGAGTCTGATATGCCAAGGATACTTATAAGGCGAGGGAGAGGGCAATAGAGAAAGCTGAAAGAAGCATGAATTAAGAATGTTTGTGACCCATAAATGTTCCACTTCATCCAGGTTCAAGAGAGAACATGCATGTCTTAATTTTACACAGAAGGTTTCTTATATAAGACCACAGGCCATTGAGAGAGCTCAGGAAAAAAAAAAAAATTATTTTGGAAAATGGATTTGTTTCTTGTCAACCAGATCTCCCAGCAGATAATTTAGGAATCATTTTTCACAAAGTCACAAAGAGTGTATTTTAAGTGAATATGTCAGCATATCGTTGTTTCCAACATATGAACATATCATTCCAATTTGAAGCAGGGTTGTAACGTGGGAGAAGCGGAGAATATGCCTCACCCAGACTTTCCTTGAAAAGGGACGATCAAAGAAAAGATGTTGGGACGATTTTGTTGCAGATTTGCATAGGGCACACCAAGAAGGTCCAACAATTCCCCTTTTTTGAAGATTTTTTGTTGTTAGAAGTTTCCCTTGTGCCATAACCCAACAAAAGACATTAATTTTTGGAAGAGAAGGGTCGAGCCAAATGAAGGACCAGATCTTAGCGCAAGGAGGCCCTGGAAATTCCGCTACCAAATACTAAAATCCTCATTTTACTAAGTACTCAGAGTCCCCCCCCAGCTATGAGTACATTTTGTTTGAGTTTCTATAGGACCACAACCTGCAAGCAGATTGTACAATTTAGGAACCAGAGATGTAAGATGATCTAGTTGGGAAAGACACCTCCAACCTGACCACTTCACGTTTTCTGCCCAAAGAGAGAAGTATGTTAACTTTGTAAGGCCAACATAGATACTCCAAGCTTTAAGGGGTGTCAATTATTCAACTTGTCCCAAATGCACCCTACACATTATACTAGCATTCCATATGTGAATGGATTCTCCATTACTCGGGGCCTAGGATAGCTTAGATTGAATAAGAGGTGTCATGACTTTGAAGAGATTCCAAATAGGGGATCCTTTCAAGTTGGGGAGGGGGGCATCAAGACTGTGAAATATCGGAGGGATTAGATACTTTTCTATGAGAGAAGGTTGTTGGACACACCTACCACAATGAGAGGGGGGGTGAATCAGTGTAGGGCTCTTTTTAAAACTTTCCCTTTACAAAAATCCTTAGTTAGAAATCACTATTTTCTCATTACTTATTGCTTTCATTAATAACCAGTTAAATGTGAACAAACATCAACAACATATACCAACAACATATATCATCAATAAGTCATCACCACAAGGAACACAAAGAACACAAGATGCATGTACAATTATCTTTTTATTATGGACTACAACCCTTGGGTTATCAACAACAACTGAATAGAGTTACAACTCCACAAGAGAACCAACTCTATAATGCAAGAATCAACTTACACAACTCAGCACCAACTGAGAAGAGGAATCAATCCTCAACAGATACCAATCTATCAACAGGTACGTGACCTGTCAATAGTGAAGCACGCGTATGTACATGCCCTACCAGTAGTACAACTCACGTATGTACGCGGCCTGTCTGTACTACAACCTGCGTGTGACTTCTGAACAACTAGGATTTTCTCTCCATAAAAAATTCAGATCCTCTGTAGCCTTCAGTCACATTCACTTCTGTCTTTCCTTGTCCAATCTGAACCATAACCAATCACAATACATCCATACTCTCCAACAACTTATCCATGCTCCTCAACCATACAATATGAATTCTACTCAACCATATGTAACCAATATACTATGACAATCATATCAGTACTAAAACATAAGAGTGATGCTCACTCTATCAATCAACCAACATAACCATATCACAACAACCATACCAATAATTCCTTAAGCATTCACCATACAATAAGAAAGAGTATCCATCAAGAAAACTATATACCCATACCATAGTTTCTATGGCAGATCTGAGCCCATAGAATGCAGATCTGGAGCTTGTTTCATACTTCAAGAACTTGGCACCAACT
>SNQJ01S0042729.1:24869-35809 GCA_010110895.2 Picea sitchensis
TTTTGATGAATTAGAGGATGGTGGGATATGAGAGAAATCAAGATCAATGAATTTTTAACAACCATCATATATACAAAATGGAATAAATCTTAACTCTAATTTTTGCACTAGAATAAGAGCTCAATATTACATGATTTTTTTTTGATAGAAATAGTTATGAGTTTTATTATAAAAAAATGTTGCACATAGGCAAAAACAACCATGAGATACAAAATTTTAAAATGGCCACATGCCTTAAGAATATAAAGAGCCATACATTTCTTCAGATGGCTCGAGATTCCTTCTAGATACAAAAACAAACTACTAGAATTCTGCCATGTATACAGTTTGACAAAGGAATATAGCAAAAACAAAACTTTGCACTACATAAACCTGGATTAGATAAGCTTTAACTCTATTTCCACCCCACCTGGAGCATTTCCTGGAGGATCATGTTTGATTTGATGTGGTGTGGGTTGCATGAATTCCCAAGAGGTAGTCGAACTTGCTGATGGGATTGGATGTTGTTGGACTGGAGCATCTGGAAGGTGTCATTGGGCATTTGTGTGAAGGGAGCGAATCTGTGTTGAGTGTTGATTGATTATGCACAATACTATGGTCAATTCCTCATTCCTTTTCTCCTCCTACTCCTGCAATTAACATGTGATTTGGGAATTTGAGACTCGCACAAGCTCCAATTCATATTGTTGATGCTAGATTTGTTCTTGTAGTTTATCCACCTTGTAGTTAGTGAAATCACAAGGACTACGACTACGAAACCACATGACTGGGGAAATGTCTGAGCTAATATGAAATATTCAAAGGATAATTTGCTTTCTGCAACCTATGTAACAAGAGATAACCCAATAGTCATGCAAATCCCAAGTGTTATTTGCATCCTTGTTGATATTTGCACCATATTGCCAATTTGGCACTGCCGACAGAACCCAAAATAAAGAGGACAATGCCATACACATAAATGATGGGGCACAAAGATGAATCATTACAAATCGGGATACACTTCCTGTGTGAAATGAGACACCAACAAAGTCAAGGGGAATGGCTCCAAAGATTCATACCATGAATAGAGATAAGATCCCACATAGAGACATCAACTCGAATGAGGTGGATTTAAATGATTTCACGTGGGGGAAGAGTAATATGTAGTGATAAGAGATGTGTCATCGTGTGATGTGTGTAGGGGGGACTCTTATTGCATCATGAACCTTGATGATGTATATGATCTTGATACAGATGGGAGGTGGGGTCACATACCCTCCTAATCCTTTCTTTTCTATAATTAATACATTCATTCAAACCTTGATAATGGAACTTAAGATATTTTTGCTTAATTGCATCTTTAGATTAAGGGAGATGTTTAAGTGAGAGTTCTCCATTGATTCTAATGGTGTCCTAAGCCAAATGTTTTTCCGCCTTAGCGAGACTATACGCCTTCCCATTTCTTCTTCTCTAGATGTGATAATAGTCCACTAATTTAAATTTTTTCTCAGTGCTCACAATTCTTTGATATATCCTCTTAAGATTTGATGCAAGAGCATTGGATAGTAAAATCGAGAATTGACCACATGGGTCAATAAACATTTACCAAGGGAGTTGGTTCCCTAATTTTTCATTTATTTGTAATAGTTAGAATGATATCTTTAGAAGGTATCAAAGTTTTTATGGTTTGAAAGGTGTGAGTGTTTTACTATGTAATGGAACTGAAACACTAAGTTAGGGGATTGATATAATCCTTAGAGGATTTTTAGGCATTTGTTAGAGTTCTCGAGAGATCTAGCTCTCATTTTTTATGTAACAGAAGTATGTGTGAGAGGAGAGAGATAGATGTTATAAGGAGAATAGATGAAGGTTGGATAGATAGGGGTGTGATAGAGAACTGAGAAAGTGATTTCTTGTGTTGCATGTTTAAGGTCTAAGTGACGAAAAGAACCAATGTAATTTCGATATGTTTTAATTGAGATCTCCAGTTCTGTTTGTGTTAATTTGTCGGTATATGCCTTTAACTGCATTCAATATCTTGTTGCTTGGAGATTTTAATGTAGGCATTGAAAGAAACACCCTATACAATTAATTCCATCCAAGTTCTAAAACTCCGTTTAAAAATATTTCCTGAGTATGTGTCTTCGCAGGAACATATAGTCATGCTTTAGCGCAGTGGAATCACCCCTTAAAGATATGCGACACATCGATATTATTTTTCAAATTCCATGCAGAGTTGTCTGTGAACTATTAGTATTATTTGTTGAGTACCACATGCAGAGTTGTCTACGACAGATCAAAATTGTATGCGAACTGTTGGTATTATTTGCTGAATTCTGTGCGCAGAGTTGTCTACGACAAATCTCGTTGGTATTGTTCACTGATGCTTCCGCGCAAAGGTATATTCCCATAGTGGTGTTTCCGTGCAGATTCATCTATGATAGAGAACAATTCAACACTATGGGAAAAGTCAATTTGAGCACCTATTTGTTTTGATCCAAGGCCAAATAAGCAACCCAAATGTTAGCAAGTTGATAGAGTGTTGAAATTTTTTTGATCGTGGGTTGAAGTTGGTGGTTCACACCATCATTTTTGGTATCAGAGAATACACAGTAAGTGAGCTCGTAAATAAATAGAAGATGTCCCCAAGATAAGGGGTGGAGGCATACTGGTTGCAAATGTGGAATTGCAATGAGAGGTGAGGCAACTCTGAGAAAATATGGAAGGTATGGAGACTTCCATGAAGAGGGAACCTGATACATGATATATCAATGAAATTGAAGGAACAACAAACTTTGAGGAAGAGGAAGAAGGAGAAATAAAATGAGATAGATTGATAAGGGTGGTTACAAAGGTCAGTGTCAGACCAAATATAGAGGTACCTATCTATGAAGGTAACCTGAATGTCGAAGAATTGATTAATTGGATTAATTCCCTAGACAAATACTTTTATTATGAAGATGTAGATGAAGGAAATGAGGTAAATTATGTAGTGACAGGGCTAAAAGGTCATGCAACTCTATGGTGGGATGAATTGCAAGCTGTCAGGAATCAAAAAGGTAAAGCCAAGAAAAAGAATTGGGATAGGATCATTGCTAAGTTTAAGAGCAAGTTCATGCCTAAGAATTACCAGCTAAATTTGTTCAAATAGTTACAGAATATCATACATAAGGCTATGACTGTGAAAGAATATGCAGAAGAATTTTACATATTAACAATTAGAGTTGGTCATATTGAAGAAGATGTTGAAAAGGTTTCCATGTATATTAATAGTTTGAGGTATGATATACAAGATGAAATTAACATTTTGTTTGGTATATAGTTGAGTATGCCTATCAAACAACTTCGAAGACAAAGGAGAAGGTGGCCAGAAAATAGAGCCAAAAGAACAGAGGAAGAGGTCCAACAAGAGGCAAAGAAAAACCCAGTAACATAGGGAGATTTCAGACTCCAAGAGATGAAGGAGGAAGCTCAAGCTCAAGCTCAAGCTCAAGCTCAAGTAGTCAATCATCAAGAGGAGGAGAATCATGAGGCATAATATTTTTCTCCAGAGGCAGAGGTAGAGGAGGAAGAGAAATTAGATTTTATACCTATGGAAAAACATGCCATATGTCATGGGATTGTCCAAAACATAAATCAGAATGTAAGAGAAATGCAAATATAGAAAAATCTAAAGAAGAGAATGTGAATGGAGTTACATGAGAAGAAGTTCCTGAGGTAGGTGAATCATTGTTGTTGAAAAGAGTTTTGATCAAATTAGAGAAGGAAGTTAAAGAACCAAATCAGAGGAAAAGTCCATTTAGGACTGCATGCAAGTCAAGAGGTAAGTGTTGCAAAGTTATTTTTGATAGTGGTAGCACATATAATTTGGTTTCCATTGAAATGGTAGAGAAGTTGTGACTGAAGAGGAAAGTGCATCCCACTCCCTACAAAGTGTCCTGGTTCCAGAAAGGACATTAGATTTTTGTGAATGAGTAGTGTAAGGTGGAAATTCAAATTGGTAGCTACAAGGATGAGATATTATGTGACATAATGCCTATGGATGTCTATTGTGTTTTGTTAGCAAGGCCATGGCAGTATGATAAAAAATACATTAATGATGGTATGAAGAATACTTATTCTATGGAAAAAGATGGACACATGCATGTATTATTTCCTTTGCAGGATGATGGAGCCAAAGAAGAAGTTGTTCCTAGTGTGTTACTGGTGAGTGGAAAGGAATAATTGCAAGAAGTCAAGAAAGAGGAAATACATTTTTCTTTGATTGGAAAACCCAAGGTAATACTTACAAGTACAAATTTGAATGATTCTCCTTCAAAATTTAAGGCTATGTTGGATGATTTTGTTGATATTACAGTTGATGATTTTTCAAATGCATTAACCCTAATAATGAGTATTAGCCATCATATTGACTTAATTATAGGAGAAAGTTTACCTAATAAAGCAACATATAGAATGACACCTCAAGAGAATGAAGAGATAAAGAAGCAGGTGCAAGAGCTCTTGGATAAAGGATTGAAAAAGGAGAGTTTGAGTCCATGTGTTGTTCAAAAAACACTCAACCCAAAGAAAGATGGAGGATGGTACATGCGTACTGATTCAAGAGAAATCAATAAGATCACAATAAGGTACATATTTCCATTCCTAGAATTGATGATATGCTATATTGTTTGAGTGGTGATAAGTATTTTTTAAAGATTGGTTTAAAGAGTGGATATCATCAAATAAGGATTAGGGAAGAACATGAATGGAAAACAACTTTAAAGACAAATAATGGACTATATGAATGGTTGGTGATGCATTTTGCGCTCACAAATGCTCCAAGTAATTTCATGAGATTAATGAATGAGGTTTTGAAAGAATTTATTAGGAAATTTGTAATAGTGTATTTGGTTGATATCTTGATATATAGTCAAACAAAGGAAGAACATTTGAGACACCTCAATATGGTTTTGAGTACCTTACATGAAAACAAGTTGTTGATTAATTCGAAGTAATGGAATTTTGTGAACAATGAACTAATATATGAGGAGGGTTTAAATATGGGTCTAGAAAAGTTCCAAGCAAGAGTAAGTTGGCCTACTCCAAGAAGTTTCCATGGGTTAACAAGTTTTTATAGGAAATTTATTAGAAATTTCAGTCAGTTATGTGCTCCAATTATTGAGACTATCAAAGAGAACAAACAACCATTCAATTGGACAGTGACAACTGACCAAAACCTTCAAATTTTGAAGTAACAGATCACTGAACAACCTTTGTTAGCTCTGCCAAACTTTGATAAGTCTTTCCAATTTGAGACTGATGCCAGTGGGACTGCAGTAGGAGTTGTACTAAGCCAAGAACAAAGATGAATTGCATATTTTAGTGAGAAACTGAATGAGGCTAAATAGAAATAATAATATTATGATAAGGAGTTTTATGAAGTTGTGCAAGCACTACAGAAATGGAGACATTACCTCATGCGCTCATGCCCAAAGAATTTGTTCAATACACCGACAATCATGCATTACAATTTATAAGTAGTCAACCAAAATTGAATTAAAAACATGTTAAGTGGGTTGAATTTCTGTAGAATTTTACCTATGTGATTAAACACACAAGTGGTAAAGAAAATGAATTTGTTGATGCATTGAGTAGAATTAATTTAATTTTGCAGGAATTTCAAGTCAGCACTTTAGGATTTGATGGTTTAAAGAAAATGTAAATTGATGATACAAATTTCAAAGATGCTTATGTAGCTTGTGAAAATCCAGTTACCAACAATAGGAGTCAGTGGTTGGACTACATGCTACAGGAAGGATTCTTATTCAAGAATAGTAAGTTGTGCATTCCTAAGTGTTCAATGAGGGAGAACCAAATAAAAGAGAAGCACAATGGAGGATTGTCATGAAATTTTGGTCAACATAAAAATTTTGCTAAGGTAAATGCTTTTTATTTTTGGCTTGGTATGCCGAATGAAGTGAACAAATTTGTGGAAAAGTGGAGAATTTGTCCGCATGCTAAAGGGAAAAGTCAAAATACATGGTTGTATCGACCACTACACATTCCAAGCAGGCCATGGGATGCAGTAAGTATGGAATTTGTGTTGGGATTTCCAATAACACACATAGGTGATGATTCAATTTATGTTGTGGTTGATAGATTCTCTAAGATGGCATATTTTATTGTTTGTAAAAAAACCAGTGATGCTACAAATATTGAAAATTTGTTGTTTAGAGAGGTGGTTAGATTGCATGGTTTACCCAAAAGTATAGTTTCATATAGAGGAACAAGATTTGCGGGACACTTTTGGAGAACCTAATGGAAGAATATTGATACTAATATTAGTTTTATTTCAACCTATCACCCACAAACTAATGGACAAATGAAGGTAGTAAACAAAAGTCTGGGAAATATTTTGAGAAGCAAGATTGTGAATGAGAACCCTTAGCAAGGGGATCAGATGCTTGCTCAAGTTGAGTTTGCATATAATGAATCACCAAATAGAAGCACAGGGATGAGTCCATTTCATATTTTGTATGGAATGCATCCTAGAGGAGTGTATGAATTGAGGAATTTGGGAAAACATGAATTAAGAGGTGTTGATGGTGAGGATTTTGCAGTGAGTATGCAATAGTTGTAGGAAAGGATCAAATAGAAATTGCAAGAGGGTTTCCATAAGTATAAGAGGAGAGCATACATGAAGAGAAGACCAGTGGATTTGGAGGTTGGTGACTTGGTCGTAGCATATTTGAGGAAAGAGAGGTTTCCTGTAGGGACATATAACAAGTTAAAATTGAAAAATATTGGGTCATGTAAAATTTTAAGAAAATTTTCTTCTAATGCATATGAAATAGAACTTCTAAGTGGTGTTGGAATTTCTCCAATCTTTAATGTTGCATTTTTGTATCCCTTCAAGGAGACAAAGTATGTTTTAGCATATGAACCTGTAAGTGATGTAGATCAGACCATAGGATGGAAAAAAACAACTACCAAGAGCAGTACAAAAGGAGATTGAGAAAGTATTGGATATGAAGGTACTAAAGAAAACCATAGGCAAAGAGTATTAATTTCTAATACTTGGTCAAATGGAAAGGTCAACCAATGGAATATGATACTTGGATGATAGATGCAAAAATTTCCAAGTATGGCGTAGACCTTGAAGACATGATGAATAGTTCTTTTCTTCCCCAAGAGTTTGATGTAGGAGCATCTAATAGTAAAATCAAGAATTGACCACATGGGTCAATAAAAATTTACCAAGGGAGTTGGTTCCCTAATTTTTCATTTCATTGTAATAGTTAGAATGATATCTATAGAAGTTATCAAAGATTTTATGGTTTGAAAGGTGTGAGTGTTTTCCTATGTAATAGAACAAAAATGCTAAGTTAAGGGATTGATATAATCCTTAGAGGATTTTTAGGCATTTGTTACAGTTCCCGAGAGATATAGATCTTGTTTTTAATGTAACAAAAGTATGTGTGAGAGGAAAAAGAGAAAGGTTAGAATGAGAATAGATGAAGGTTGTATAGATAGGGGTGCGACAGAGAACTGCGGAAGTGATTTTGTGTGATGTATGTTTAAGGTCCGAGTGACCAAAAGAACTAGTGTAATTCTGATATGTTTTAATTGAGATCTCCATTTTTGTGTGTGTTAATTTATTGGTATATTCCTTTGACTGTGTTTAGTATCTTGTCGCTTCGATATTTTAATGTAGGCATTGCAGGAAATACCCCGTACAGTTAATTCCAGCCAAATTCTAAAACTTTGTTTAAAAATATTTCCTGAGTATTTGTCTTTGCAAGAATAGATAGTCAATATTTGGCTCAGTGGAATCACCCCTTAAAGATCTGTGACACAGTGGTATTGTTTTTTGAATTCCACGCAAATTTATCTGCAAGTCGTTGGTATTATTTGTTGAGTACCGCACGAAGAGTTGTCTACGACAGATCAAAATTGTTTGCGAACCATTGGTATTATTTGTTGAGTTTCATGCACAGATTTGTCTACCATAGATCTCGTCAATATTGTTCACTGATGTATATCTGCATAGTGGTGTTTCCACGTAAATTTATCTATGATAGAGCATAATTCAATGTTGTAAGAAGAGGCAATTTGAGTGCCTATTCGTGTTGATTCGATGCTAGATACACATGTTGAATGTTAGCAAGTTGACAAAGTATTGAAAACTCTGTGATCATGGGTTGAAGTTGGTGGTTCACGCCATCAATATTAGAGTGAGCATTTTTACTCAACCTCCATAGCCCCTCAATGATCAGATCAGAGTCTCCGATGATGAGGACCCAAGCAAATTTGTCTCCTTGAATTAGTTGCATTCCCATATACATTGCAAGGAATTTTGCTTGATTATTAGTGTTGTGCCCCAACCCCCATGAATATTCAATAATCCAATTTCCTTCGGAGTCAAAGATGACTCCCTCTACACTTATCACCCCTGGATTTCCTTTCGATGCCCCGTCAAAGAGTAAAGTAATCGATGTTTGTTGTTGTTTCCATTGATCAAATTCTTTATCAGAGAGTCTGATATGCCAAGGATGCTTATAAGGCGAGGGAGAGGGCACTAGAGAAAGATGAAAGAAGTGGGCATTAAGAATGTTTATGACCCATAAATGTTCCACTTCATCCAGGTTCAAGAGAGAACATGCATGTCTTAATTTTACACAGAAGGTTTCTTATATAAGACCGCAGGCCCTTGAGAGAGCTCAGGAAGGAGAAAAAAATTATTTTGGAAAATGGATTTGTTTCTTGTCAACCAGATCTCCCAGTAGATAATTTAGGAATCATTTTCCACAAAGTCACAAAGAGTGGATTTTTAGTGAAGATGTTAGCATATCATTGTTTCCAACATATGAACATGTCATTCCAATTTGAAGGAGGGTTGTAACGTGGGAGAAGCAGATAATATGCCTCACCCAGACTTTCCTTGAAAAGGGATGATCAAAGAAAAGATGTTGGGACGATTTTGCTGCAGATTTGCATAGGGGACACCAAGAAGGTCCAACAATTCCCCCTTTTTGAAGATTTTTTGTTGTTAGAATTTTCCCTTGCGCCATAACCCAACAAAAAACATTAATTTTTGGAAGAGAAGGGTCGAGCCAAATGAAGGACCAGATCTTAGCACAAGGAGGCCCTGGAAATTCCGCTACCAAATACTAAAATCCTCATTTTACTAAGTACTCAGAGTCCCCCCCAGCTATGAGTACCTTTTGTTTGAGTTTCTATAGGACCATAACCTGCAATCAAATTGAACAATTTAGGAACCAGAGATGTAAGATGATCTAGTTGGGAAAGACACCTCCATCCTGACCACTTCACTTTTTCTACCCAAAGAGAGAAGTATGTTAACTTTGTAAGGCCAACACAGATACTCCAATCTTTAAGGGGTGTCAATTCTTCAACTTGTCCCAAATGCACCCTACCCATTATACTAGCATTCCATATGTGAATGGATTCTCCATTACTCAGGGCCTAGGATAACTTAGATTGAATAAGAGGTGTCACGACTTTGAAGAGATTCCAAATAGGGGATCCTTTCAAGTTGGGGAGGGGGGCATCAAGACTGCAAAATATGGGAGGGATTAGATACTTTTATATGAGATAAAGTTGTTGGACACACATACCACAATGAGAGGGGAGGTGAATCAGTGTAGGGCTCTTTTTAAAACTTTCCCTTTACAAAAATCCTTAGTTAGAAATCACTATTTTCTCATTACTTATTGCTTTCATTAATAACCAGTTAAATGTGAACATAGATCAACAACATATATCATCAATAAGTCATCACCACAAGGAACACAAAGAACACAAGATGCATGTACAATTATCTTTTTATTACAGACTACAACCCTTGGGTTATCAACAACAACTGAATAGAGTTACAACTCCATAAGAGCACCAGCTCTATAATGCAAGAATCAACTTACACAACTCAACACCAACTGAGAAGAGGAATCAATCCTCAATAGATACCAATCTGTCAACAGGTATGTGACCTGTCAATAGTGCAACACGCGTATGTACACGCCCTACCAGTAGTACAACTTGTGTATGTACATGGCCTGTCTGTACTACAACCTGCGTGTGACTTCTGAACAACTAGGATTTTCTCTCCATGAAAAACTCAGATCCTTTGTAGCC
The DNA here is from genome assembly GCA_010110895.2 of Picea sitchensis. NCBI lineage: Eukaryota > Viridiplantae > Streptophyta > Pinopsida > Pinales > Pinaceae > Picea > Picea sitchensis. The sequence continues at coordinate 34,986 of SNQJ01S0042729.1, forward strand.
TTTAGTCACATTCACTTCTGTCTTTCATTGTCCAATTTGAACCATAACCAATCACAATACATCCATACTCTCCAACAACTTATCCATGCTCCTCAACCATACAATATGAATTCTACTCAACCATAAGTAACCAATATACTATGGCAATCATATCAGTACTGAAACATAAGAGTGATTCTCACTCTATCAATCAACCAACATAACCATATCACAACATCCATACCAATAATTCCTTAAGCATTCACCATACAATAAACAAGAGTATCCATCAAGACAACTATATACCCATACCAGAGTTTCTATGGCATATCTGAGCCCATAGAATGCAGATCTGGAGCTTGCTTCATACTTCAAGAACTTGGCACCAACTCACACTCAAGTCTTCATGACTTCATCTATTGTACATGCTTTGTCCTCCTTCAGCCTACGTGTGTACACGCTCTGTCTCACTATAGCTCGCGTATGTACGCTCTCTAGCCCACTACTGCTCACGTACTCCTTCAGAAATTAGGGTTTCTGAACTTCCAAAAATTTCGCCGTCAAGATCTCAGACTTACGGAAACTTTGATGCATCCATGAGATACTCCAACCACTCTCTCTCTCAGAATAGATCTTCAATAAATGCTCAAGAGATTAAAATGAGAGAGACTTACCTCTTATTTATACTTTCATGTAGCTTCCTCAAAGGGTTACCTTTTAACCATCTTAACCCAATTTCCTTATTTTAGGGCTAACCCACTTCTAACCACTTTTCATAATTAGAAAGTTCTCCATTTACTTTATTATTTAAATAATCCTCTTTGACTTTGTCACTTCACTTTATT
>SNQJ01S0042729.1:65608-79301 GCA_010110895.2 Picea sitchensis
GATATAACTTACCTTCGGTAAGCTCCTCTTCCTTTGTTTAACGAACTGGAATAAGTAAGGGTCCGTCCCCATATGGGCCCTTCAATGTGTAGTTTAGTGAGTCCAGAGAAGAAAAACTTGGTGGTTTTTCATGTTTAGAGAGTCTTAAAAGAACTTAAAGGCAACTCCAGGGTTGTCCTTTTTCGTAATTTTAGTTTCGTAAGGCTGAAAAAGAGATAAAAGACCACTCGAAAGATGCCCTTTCAAACCTTTTAACGAGTGTGAAAGGAAGCAAGATCACTCAAAAATGTTTTCATGTTTAGAGAGTCTGAAAAGGGATTAAAGGAGACTCCAGGGGGTTCCTTTTTTGTATAACCTTTACGAGTCCGAAAGAGTGATAAAAGTATACTCGGTTACATTCTCATGTATTTACGAGCACGAGAAAGAACAAAGACTAAGATAGGTATTGGTTTCATTTTTACACAAGCTTGAAACAAAATTAAACTTATGCTTGTAAATTCCCAACGTAATTTCCAAAGGTAGGGATACCCATGGATGGTTGGTACTCTTCCCCCAACTTGAAAATCTAGCGGCATAATTCCATAATGATGATCAAAGGATGGAGACATGCCCTCCCAAGCTTTAATTCATTCACTGACTTTGAGGTTGTCACAAATTTCTCTACTAGATGGAGAAAAAGGATATGGACGAATGAAATGAAGGTTCAAATACGAGACCTAATGAAAGACTCGACTCAACATCTACGAGATCTAGCTAAAGACTCAACTCAATATCTACGAGATCTAGTGAAAAGACTCAACTTGGTATGGGAGGTGACTTATTCATTTTTTAACGAGCTTGACATATGAAAAGAACTATGCTCATGACCTCTGTTTCATTTTTTAACGTGCTTGTCACAGAGAATAAAAACTATGCTCATGGTTCCAGGTTTAATCCCTAGATTTCTATTTCATTTTTTAACGATCTTGCAATAGAGAGGAAAAACTATGCTCATAGCTTCTGCTTCATTTTTTAACGAGCTTGCCACAGAGAAGAAACAAATATGCTTGTGGCTCCACGCTCAATCCCCAGATTTCTGTTTCATTTTTTAACGAGCTTGCTACAGAGAGGAAAACTATGCTTGTAGCTCCGGGTTCAATCCCCAGATTTCTATTTCATTTTTTAACAAGCTTTCCACAGAGAGGAAAACTGTGCTCGAAACCTCTGTTTCATTTTTTCACGATCTTTCCACATAGAAAAAAAACTATGCTCGTAGGTTCTTGATCACGGCCTCCAAGAGGAGGATGCTCCAGAAGGAAACCATGTCAGGGGACAAATCTCGGTCATGGCCTCCAAGATATGTTCACTCGATGGAAGAAACACACCCTAGAAGGAACACATGTCGAGGGATGCAATAGGGGTAAGGAGATCAGCCTCCAATAACCCTATCAAAGAGATCACTATGTCAACTACCGGATCTAATTCATAAGAGACTGATATCACAGTGATAGGCTCATCTTCATTGACAACTGAAGGCATGGGGTATAATGCCACATAATTGACCTGTGGCAGGGGTGGTACCATTTGCATATAACAACCATTTAGGGAGGTCACTGGGTTGGTAATCAAGTCAGAACCAATGAGTGAAAGTTGATCAATAGCCACAATGCTTCCATCGTGAGGGAAATATATCGCACGAAAAAGAGTGGACACAATAGCTTTCATGGCATATACATAATCTTTCCAAAGGAGTATATCGAAATCCAAGGGGTCCTGGACTACCATAACGTTAATAAAGATAGTTTTCCCTCCCAAAGTTATGGGAAAATGAGGAAGGAATCCTAAAGGGTGACTGGTTCTTTTATTAAAATATAATAGATTCTGCATAACTAGTACAAGCTGAGGATAACCCAAAGCTTGCCAAGCAATAGAGGATAAAATACTAACGGACACACCTTCATCTATCAGCGTCTGAGGAACGTCCCAACCACAAACTTGTACTGTAATATTGAAAGGAATGTGAGAGGGAAGACGAGGTCCAATTAGTGAACCCAATAAAAAAGGATGGCCTCGTTACTTGGAGGGGGTTTCATGGGAGAAGGAGGAATGCCCCCCAACATGGTAGATTTTGTATCAACGAGAAAAACATGGGCAATATCGGGTTTACTCTCTAGAGGGAGAGTAGGATCAAACAATGATGGGATCAGATTGACCTCTTGGGTTTGATTCTCCAAGTGGAGAATGGGGTCGATGGATGGAAAGGGATCTACCGTTTGGGTTGTACTTTCTAATGAGAGAGTGAGATCGATCATTGATGGGATCATATCGACCACTTTGTCAACTGGTTCAACTAAGGATGTGACTGGATTGACTGCCTGATCAACTGGACTAACAGATCCACTGGAGACACCAATTTCTGTTGTAGGAAAATCCCCCCGTGGACATGTGAATCTCCTCTTGGATTCTAGACCCCTATACCAAGACAAAAAACATGCTAACATTGGACACTAAAATTCCTTTGAATCTAACTAAATAATCAGAAAGAGAAGGACAAGGAAGAAAGTGTGATGCACCTTATTCCGATGTTTGTCCTTGCTTCTCCAACTTGAGCTTGATATCCAAGCACCTTAGCATTGTTTGACACCTGCAATGCAATGGACAACAAGACAAATAAATCCTACTCTATTCTATAATATTAGTCCAATCAAATCCATCTATAAGACAAACATATGTAATGAGACATAGGTTAGAAGGAAATAGGCCAAGCATTATATTAATGAGAACTCTTAAATAAATACTTACAGACTATAGATGTAGTTGCAACAACTTCCCAATTCCTCCTCACCCAATCCTTGCACAAAGCTCCCAAAATCATAGGTTTGATATCTAATGCAGGAGCATTGTTGGCAAGCGCGCAGAGGAAGGACCACTCAACACGTGTGAGTTCTTTCAGAAATTCAACGTTGACCGTTGCAACCAATTTTTTGAAATCCTTCTTCACTCAACGTCGGAATTCACCTTTGGAGACATGCTTGAACCAATGCCGAATTTTACCCTTTGAGGCACGTTTTGAAAATTGTAAACAAATCAAGAGTTTCCACTTCATCTCTGGAATGTGACTGAACTTAGATAGTGTAGGAGGAATATTAGTGTAGGTAAGTAGCCAGGGGAAACCCTAGAAACATCTTTGAGTTATGTAGAAGTTTACACACCCAGTTAGAGAGAGCGGGAATACAGAGAAAATTTAGCTGTAAGAGAGAATTGCGAGTTAGCAGGAGAAAAGAATGTTTTTGAGTTACTGTAATTTTGAATGTAATCTGTAGCCATTGGGCACTTATGAATATAATAGAATGGAAAATTGATCCAAATTTGTTGATCTTGGACTGTGTGTATTTTCCTGTTATCTTCTGTTTTATAAACAAGTGAATGGAACTGTGAGATTTTGGCAGTTTCAATTGTTTCTCTTCATTTGGAGATCTGCAAGGTGTGCATCGAGCTAGGGAGGAACACTGTGGAATTGTTTTCTCTTCACTGGGAGGTCTACAAGGTGTGCATCGAGCCAGAGAGAAAACACCGTGAATCTGAGCTATCAAACTCCCTCAGATGCAAGGAGTGCACGCGAGTCAGAGTCTGAACCAAAAAATGTTCAGGAGGAGTAACACTTCGGAAAGTGTTATTGGGATCCAGGAACCCATTCCTTGGAAGGAGGGGAGACTTTGTATTCACAGACTTAGAAATATCCTAAGTCGAAATCGAGTAAAATATAAGGAGGAAGAATGCCATCGAGCGTTGGATTGAGGTGGAAATCCCCACAGGCCGTCTGATTGAAGGAAGGAACACATGCTTTAACCCTGCGTAGATGCAGGAGGAGAGTTAAAAAATCTGAACGAACGGTGGAGAATCCTCGAGGAGGAACAATGAGACCCTGCAGGCCATCGGATCAGGTAGATCTGCGAGGAGGTTAGCGATGAGAGTTTCTCAACGTTCATTTCGGGACTTTGGGTACCGGGAGGTGGAAGGACAAAGGCCCTTGTCCTTCAGAATCTCGAATTGTGAAATTGAGAAGTCGCAATTCGATCAGATCCATCAATCACAGGATGATCAAGATCATTGGTCCATTTCGAGACTTCGGGTACCAGGAGTTGGAAAGATAGAGGTTCTAGTCCCTCAGAACCCCGAATCGCGAAATAGCAAAATCGCGATTCGACGTGAGCCATTGATCACAGGGATTATTGTGAGTTGTTGATTGAACGCCAAGGCATTTCAGTGTTTCGACATTTGGGAATTTCAGGTTTTCGGCGACCGGAGACTCCGAGGAGCAGGGATACCCTTTGTACCCTGATTTCGCGAAACACAAAATCCCGAAATTAATAGGTGTCGGGAATTTTGGCTTTTCGACAAGCAGAGACTCCAAGGAGCAGGAATACTCTTTGTATCCTAATTTCGTGAAACACGAAATACTGAAATCGAGAGGTGCCGGGCATTTCATCTTTTCGGCGACCAAAGGTTCTAAGGAGAAAGGACATCCCATGCATCCTTATTTTGTGAAATGCAAAATCCCGAAAGAATAGGTGCCAGGTATTTCATCTTTTCGGTGACCAGAGACCCTAAGGTGCAAGGATATCCCGTGCATCCAGATTTTTCAAAACACAAAATCCTGAAGGAGCGAGCGTCGACCATTTCAACATTTCGGCTACCGGAGGTTCGAGAGACCAGAAGACGAGACACTTGACTCAGGAAGTCCCGGCCCCCGATAAGCGCCTTTTTGGCTTGGCACTTGGTCACAACCCTTGGTCACATGCTATGGGAGCTCATGCTTGACGCCTAAAAAATCCAACTGAGAATTCGTAAGGGACCTATGTAATTATCTGAAGGGTTCCAGTTCGGAACCAAAAGAGCCATTTCAGCTCTAGAATCAGATGATCCTGACCGTAAGGTCACACAACCCTTAGGAGGGATATGTGTCTACATCAGGTGGTTTTAGAGCCCATTTTTCGTCTATATATTTTAGGCAAAGGAGGAAAAAGAAGGAGACAAAAAACTCATAGCTGTACTCTGTGTGTGACAGACATTCAACACAATGCCGCCAAGAAGACGAGATCCACCTTTAGCCAATTGTGCTGTAGAAAGGGAGATGCGAGAGTTTCGCACCCGAATGGAAGTAATGGAAGCAACACAGAGAAGAGCACCTAACATTGGGGATGTCAGTGATGCGGAAAGTGAAGAGGCTAAGGTTGAAGAAGCTGCAGGAGAGGATGTTGCAGAAGAATGTTTTTTGAGAGAATTTTCCAGATTTGGAGGCAGAGCTAAGATAGAGGTCCTCATGTATGAGGGAAATCTATATGTTGAAGAACTATTGGGTTGGATAAGGTCCATGCACAAACACTTCGACTATGAAGATGTCGATGAGGAAAAGAAGGTGAAGCAGGTAGTCACCAGGCTAAAAGGGCATGCAACACTGTGGTGGGACGAACTATAGGTTGAGAGGAGAAGTAAAGGCAAATAGAGGATAAAGAGTTGGGACAGGATAGTAGCCAAACTGAAGGCTAAGTTCATACCCAAAGATTACCAGATCAATTTGTTCAGGAAGCTACCGAACCTGAGACAGAAAGGGATGACAGTCAAGGAGTACACTGAGGAGTTCTACTGGCTGAACATCATAACTGGACAGAGGGAGAGAGATGAAGAAAGAGTTGCCAGATATATAAATGGCTTGAGATATGAGATCCAGGATGAGCTTAGCATGATGTTAGTAAGGAATGTGGAAGATGCTTATCAGTTTGCGCTAAAGGCAAAGGAGAAGCTGGCTAGAAAATAGAACTAGCGAGGAAGAGGTAAGAGCTTGATCCCAAGAAAAAGTAAGGGATTTAACCGTGACAGAGAACATCAGTCTAAGGATGAGGCTGAGAAACCACATAATCACTTAGAACGAGGAAGAGGCTCACGAGGGAGACTAAATGGTGAAAGAAACTCTTCTAGAGGAAGAGGCAGAGGAGGAGTAAGGTGCTATAACTGTGGAAAGGTAGGGCACATGTCTTGGGAATGTCCTGAGAAGAAGAAATAAGGAGGAGAAGCTCACATTTTAGAAGCAAAATGAAGAGATGTTGAGGCAGAAGGAGCAGAGGATGGAGCATCCCTGATGTTGAGAAAAGTTCTCTTAAAACCAGAGGCAAAAATTGAAAAGCCAGTGCAGAGAAATAGTCTCTTCTGGACAACTTGCAAGACTAAGGATAAAGTATGCAAGGTAATCATTGATAGTGGGAGTAATGACAACCTAGTATCCACAGATATGGTGGAGAAATTGGAGCTGAAGACAACTACACATCCAAGGCCATACAAAGTCTCATGGCTGCGAAAAGGACACCATATAATGATCGCTAAACAATGCATGTTTGAAATTAAAATAGGAGGATATAAAGATGAAATCCTATGTGATGTAATTCCCATGGATGTATGCCACATTCTGTTGGGAAGACCATGGTAGTTTGATAGAAATGTCATTCACGATGGAAGAAATAATACATATACATTGGAGAAGAATGGTAGGACGCATATGTTGCTGCCAATGGAGGAGAAGAGAGCGAAAAAGGAAGCCAGCACAAGCATACTTCTCATGCGGGAAGGAACTCCTAAAATAAGTCAAGGAATAAGAGGAGATGCAGTTCACTGTGGTGAGGAAGCCCAGAGTCATCCTTACAAGTAAATCAGTGAATGATCTACCTGAAGAAGTTCAGGAGCTGTTGGATAATTTTGATGATATAGTGGTGGATGAGCTGCCAAACTCATTGCCACCCATTAGGAGTATCAATCATCATATCGACTTGATACCAGAATCAAGCTTTCCAAACAAGGCAACGTACAGATTAACACCTTGAGAAAATGAGGAGGTGAAGAACCAAGTCCAAGAGTTGTTGGATAAGGGCTTAGTCAGAGAAAGTTTGAGCCCATGCGCAGTACCAACTGTGTTAAGCCCAAAGAAATACGGAGGATGGATAATGTGCATAGACTCGAGAGACATCAACAAGATCACCATCAGGTACAGATTCCCTTTACCAAGAATGGATGATTTAATGGATTGCTTAAGTGGAGAAAATTTCTTTTCTAAGATAGACCTGAAAAGTGGATATCACCAGATCAGGATGAGAGAAGGTGATGAATGGAAAACAACCTTTAAGATAAATGAAGGACTGTATGAGTGGCTAGTTATGCCATTTGTCTTAACGAATTCCCCGAGCACTTTTATGAGGCTGATGAACGAAATTCTAAAAGATTTCATTGGCAAGTTCGTGGTTGTATATTTGGACGATATACTGATCTTTAGCAAGACTAAAGAGGATCATTTGAGACACCTAACGCTAGTAATGAGGAGGCTACAACAGGAGAAGCTGCTGATAAATTTGAAGAAATCCTCTTTTATGAAGACATAACTCATTTATTTGGGTTTTGTGATCTCTTCGAATGAACTGAAGATGGATCGAGAAAAGGTGAAAGCGATCAGAGAATGGCTGTCACCAAGGAGCATGTTCGAGGTAAGGAGATTTCATGGTTTATCAAGTTTTTATAGAAAGTTCATTAGAGACTTTAGTGGGATTTGTGAACCAATGATGGATACAGTGAAGAAGCGACACAAGTCTTTTAAATGGACAGAGGAGGCTGAAAAGATCTTAAATATACTGAAGGAGAAGATAGTAGAACGACCAATTCTGGTCTTGCCGAATTTTGAAAAGACATTCCAAGTAAGATGTGATGCAAGTGGAGTTGCAATAGGAGCAGTTCTGAGTCAGGACAATCAACCTGTTGCGTATTTCAGCGAGAAGCTGAATGAGACTAAGAGGAAATACTCCACATATGACAAGGAGTTCTATGCCATAATTCAAGCATTGAAGAAATGGAGTCATTATCTTGTGTCGCAAGAGTTTGTCTTATACAACGATAACCAAGCTTTACAATTCATAACCCAACAAGAAAAACTGAACCAAAGGCATGCAAAATGGGTTGAATATATGCAAAATTTTACTTTTCTCATAAAACATATTGCTGGGAATGCTAACAAGGTTGTTGATGCGTTAAGTAGGAGATGTTTAATTCTGCAGGAATTCCAGGTGAAGACCTTGGTGTTTGAACACCTTAAGGATATGTATTGTGATGATACAGATTTCAAAGAGGCCTATGAAGCATGTACAAGCCCTGTATTGAGAGATAGAAGTCAGTGGACAAAGTATATGGTTTAGGGAGGATTGTTGTTCAGAGGAAATCAATTGTGCATACCAAGATGCTCAATGAGGGACAATCTTCTAAAGGAGAAGCATAGTGGGGGATTGGATGGACATTTTGGCCATGATAAAATGTTTTCACAGTTGAGTAGCTTGTACTATTGGCTAGGTATGAGAACATATGTGATAAAGTTGGTGAACAAATGTAGAATTTGCTAACATGCAAAGGGGAAAAGACAAAACACTGGATTGTATCAACCATTGCCAATACCAGAGAGGCCTTGGGATGCAATAAGCATGGATTTTGTGTTGGGATTGATGAGAACACAAAGGGGATTTGACTCCATATTTGTGGTGGTGGATAGATTTTCAAAGATGGCACATTTCATCCCATGCCAGAAGACCCGTGATGCAACACATGTTGCAAATATGTTTTTCAGAGAAGTTGTGAGACTTCATGGCCTACCCAGGAGAATTGTCTCAGACAGAGACACAAAATTTGTTGGTCACTTTTGGAGGACGTTGTGGAAGAAGATGGGGACAAATTTTTCCTTCATCTCAGCTTATCACCCTCAGACAGATGGGAAGACTAAGGTGGTAAATAGAAGTTTGGGAAACTTATTGAGAAGCCTGGTTACCGAACACCATAACCAGTGGGATCAGATTCTGCCACAAGCAGAATTTGCATACAATGAATCACCAAACAGAAGCATTGGAAGGAGCCCATTCCAAATACTCAATGGAATGCAACCCAGGGGAGTGTCTAAGCAAAGGGACTTGGAACAGGGAGAGATCAGAAGCGCTGGAGCAGAGGATTTTTCTGCTGAGATGCAGAGACTCCATGGTCGGATCAAAGAACAATTACAGAGTTCTAATCAGAAATGAAAACATAGAGCTGATCAACATCACAGGGAACTTAAATTTGAAGTGGGAGATCAGGTTTTATCACATCTCAGGAAGGAAAGGTTTCTTAGGGGAACATATAACAAATTGAAGATGAAGAAGATAGGACCCTGTAAGATCTTGAGGAAGTTTGATGCAAAGACCTATGAGATCGAACTGCCAGATGGTGTGGGAATTTCACCCATATTCAATGTTTTAGACCTGTATCCTTATAGGAAAGATGACACAGAAGGGTCAGAAGATCAAGGAAAGATTCAATGGGAGAAACAGATGCCTGTAGAAGAAAAGCCACAGATGGAGAAAATTGTTGATCAGATGATTGGAAAAAAGACCAGGAGGAAGACTTATTTTGAGTATCTGGTCAAATGGAAGGGACACCCAATAGAAGATTCCAGTTGGGAAAATGAAGCTTCTATCCAGAAGCAGGGAAAATCAATAGAGGAGCTCATGGACGGGAGTCCATGAATTTTTGTCAAGGGGAGTATGATGTAGGAGCATCGTTGGCAAGCGCGCAGAGGCAGGACCACTCAACATGTGTGAGTTCTTTTAGAAATTCAACATTGAGAGTTGCATCCAATTTTTTGAAATCCACCTTCACTCAGCGTCGGAATTCAACTTTGGAGACATGCTTGAACCAATGTCGAATTTTACCCTTTGAGGCACGTTTTAAAAATTGTAAACAGAGCAGGAGTTTCCACTTCGGCTCTGGAATGCGACTGAACTTAGATAGTGTAGGAGGAATCTTAGAGTATGCAAGTAGCCAGGGGAAACCCTAGAAACATCTTTGAGTTATGTAGAAGTTTACACACCCAATTAGAGAGAGCGGGAATACAGAGAAAATTTAGCTGTAAGAGAGAACTGCGAGTTAGCAGGAGAAAAAAATGTTTTTGAGTTACTGTAATTTTGAATGTAATCTGTAGCCATTGGACACTTGTGAATATAATAGAATGGAAAATTGATCCAAATGTGTTGAGCTTGGACTATGTGTATTTTCTTGTTATCTTCTGTTTTATAAACACGTGAATGGAACTGTGAGATTTTGGCAGTTTCAATTATTTCTCTTCATTTGGAGCTCTGCAAGGTGTGCATCGAGCCAGGGAGGAACGTTGTGGAATTGTTTTCTCTTCACTGGGAGCTCTGTGAGGTGTTCATCGAGCTAGAGAGAAAATGCCATGAATCTGAGATATCAAACTTCCTCAAACGCAAGGAGTGCGTGGGAGTTGGAGTCTGAAACAAAAAAAGCTCAGGAGGAATAACACTTTGAAAAGTGTTATCGAGATCCAGGAACCCATTCCATGGAAGGAGGGGAGACCGAGTCTTCACAGACTTAGAAATCTCCGAAGTCAAAATCGAGTAAAATCTCAGGAGGAAGAACATCGGCGAGCGTTGGATTGAGGTGGAAATCCCCGCAGGCCGTCCGATTGAAGGAAGGAGCGCATGCTTTAACCCTGCGTAGATCCAGGAGGAGAGTTCATAAATCTGAACACACGGTGGAGAATCCTCGAGGAGGAACACCGAGACCCCGCAGGCCATCAGATCAGGTAGAGCTGCGAGGAGGTTAGCGATGAGAGTTTCTCGACGTTCATTTAGGGACTTCGGGTACCGGGAGGTGGAAGGACATAGGCCCTTATCCTTCATAATCCTGAATCGTGAAATCTCGAAGTCGCGATTCGATCAGAGCTGTCAATCATAGGACGATCTGGACTGTTGGTCCATTTCGGGACTTCGGGTATCGGGAGTTGGAAAGATAGAGGTTCTAGTCCCTCAGAACCCCGAATTGTGGAATAGCAAAATCGCGATTCGACATGAGCCGTCGATCATAGGGATTATTGTGAGCCATTGATTGAATGCCAAGGCATTTTGGCGTTTCAGCATTTGGGCATTTCAGCTTTTCAGCGACCGAAGACTCCAAGGAGCAGGGATACTCTTTGTACCCTGATTTCGTGAAACGTGAAATCCCGAAATTAATAGGCGTTGGGAATTTCGACTTTTCGGCGACTAGAGACTCCAAGGAGCAGGGATACTCTTTGTATCCTAATTTCATGAAACATGAAATCTTGAAATCGAGAGGTGCCGGGCATTTCAGCGACTGGAGGTTCTAAGGAGCAAGGACATCTCGCACATCCTGATTTCGTGAAACATGAAATCCCGAAAGAATAGGCGCTGGGTATGTCAGCTTTTTGGCGACCAGAGACCCTAAGGTGTAAGGATATCCCTTGCATCCAGATTTTGTGAAACACAAATCCCGAAGGAGAGAGCGCTGACCATTTCAACATTTCGTCTACCAGAGGTTCGAGAGACCAGAAGATGGGACACTTGACTCGGGAAGTCCCGGTCCCTGATAAGCGCCTTTTCAGCGTGGCAATTGGTCACAACCCTTGGTTGCGCACTGTGGGAGCTCACGCTTAACGCCCAAAAAATCCAACTGAGCATTCGTAAGGGACCTGTGTAATTGTCCAAAGGGTTCCAGTTCGGAACCAGAAGAGCCATTTCAGCTCCAGAATCGGAAGATCCTAACCGAGAGGTCGCACAACCCTTAGGAGGGATAGGGGGTCTACATCAATATCCTAAAACTTTCTCCCAAGACCATAGGTTTGATACCTCAAATCTCCACTATCCTGAGATCAAAAGTTTGGTATCTTTAGACTCCTCTCTCCTTCTCTTCTCCATGGAAATCCCTCATTATATAGGCTTTGGAGGCTTAACCACCATGGAGAGGATCACTCATCAGATCCACTAAAAAGGGATCTGAAAGATATTTAGGGAGAAAATATTTCTTAAGGATTTTAGGGAGGAAATACCTCTCAAGGATTTTAAGGAGGAGATATTTCAACCATCCATGAGATCCTCCATCTTCCCTAAAAAATAGGAAACCAAATGTGAGGTGGATTCTCACACTTAATTAATTTCTTTTTCATGAATATTAATAATAATTCACGTGCACTTGGTATTTTGGCCTTCATGTAATATATCCCTCCTCCACATTGACTAGGTATTGTGACATAGGTTATTCCATGGTGTTGAGGTGTATGAGACACTTATATGCCACTTACGCCACTTAGGGTGAGGTACATAGGTGTGCAAATTTCATGTGTAACAAGCATGCATTTTTCCTTTTTAGGTAAGTTTTAACATTTTGGCCTCTTTGTTTTACAAGGCAATTTTTACCCTTTATGCATGGCAGAAGGTTTTTTGTATAAAAATGCCCACTATGTCCTCTAAAAAGCAAGCCTAACGCATAAAATATTTTATGCCTTATTGTAGGATGGATATGTTACAATTTCCCACCTATCCAATCCTCATTGTTTCCATTACTGATTTTTCATGCTAACCATTTGAAAAATAATAGAAGGATTAATTGGGTCTATGTCATTGCATAAAACCCTAATTCAAGCTTGTTATAGTCTCCACATCTAAAAATGCACTCACAAATAAGAAATACACGTTCTGCTTTATTTATGCCTTTGAGCACCAAGATTTGCAAAAATGCACACCCATGTCTTAAAACAATTCCAATTTGAGTGATTCAAGTTGTTCAGGGTGTCTTATATAATTTACACCTATGTACATATTTTTATTTTCATTTTCAAACATAAATGTGGTTGTTGCATAAAAGAGGCAAAATCTGCCTTATAAATTGAAAGACCTAAACAATAGAAAGTGACCTAATGGAAATGCATGCCCATCCGTCCATATAGCTCCAAATTTAGTTATAATAATTTGGGGTGAGCATAATAACATTATAAATCTATCTATATCACCCTAATTGCAATTTTAAATGAAATAGGAGTTCTATCTCGAACCAAGATTGAAGACTTTTTATAAAATGTAGGGTAAAATTGTCTTTCTGTAATATGCACACCCATGACTCTTATGACCTCCAAATTGTGTGATTCAAATTTTAGAGTTTGTATTTTATAATTTTACATTTTGTAATACATTTATTTGTTCATTTTCGAACCAAAAACCATCTTATGTGCATAGAGGCTAAACATTTCCTTGTAAATGCAAAAAAATGCATAAAGGGAAAAACACATAAGAATGAAAACAAAGTGTTGCACCCTTTTCGTCACCTTGGTGAGCAAATAAGAGGTGCTTGCATGCCCAGTTGGGTCTTGCTGAGCAGGACAACTGTAGAGGAAAGAGTTAGAGAAATAAAAACAAAACTATAAGCAAGAATTAAACTAATACAAACTAAAATTATAAGCATAGGGACATAGAGATACCAAAAGCAAAAAGACCCATGTCACCAATGTTTTTAGGCTGATCTATTGATGAAATCAAAGCACCAAGAAGAAAGGGGACTGTGAGTCCCTTCTTCCTCCAAGGGAAGGCTCTTGGAACCTCACAAGCTTGCTCTCCTTACAACAAAGAAAATGAAAATGGTGGTGAAATAACTCTTTGCAAATCCACTCAATGGAGAGGTGGATTGCTCAATGAAATGGTGCCAATGTTCTCTTGTCAAGGATGGAGTCCTTAAAACAATATAGGCAGCATAACATTACTTAGAATTCCTTGAGAAAATGAGGTGCATTCATGGCTTTTTATAGCATTGCATTGGGTTATTGTGTAACTGCTTTGTAGTGTGAAAAGAGGCC
>SNQJ01S0042729.1:79351-92069 GCA_010110895.2 Picea sitchensis
GCTTTGTAGTGTGAAAAGAGGCCATTTAGGGCATTATTAGGTCTTTGACCAGCCCACCATTCGGATCCAGCCCGGATTTGGAGGTCAAATCAGCTTGGGAGCTGAACCATAAGTGGTTGGGAGGCCAACCACATTCATAAATGTGCCGTTTAGCAGGTGCACGGCTTTTTGTACTAACAGCCGTGCATCGTGCGCGTATGCGTGCTTGCCACGTTCCTGTTCCGCGCATGTGCGCGCGCGCCCAACTTCTGTAAAGCACTCTTCAATTTTTCACTACTTTGTATAGTTTTTGACCTTTTTTGAATGCTGTGAGACTAATTCAAGGCCATGAATGACTTCATTGATGTTTTTGACGATGCTGAGTTCTTGTCGCCATGTGCGGACGAAATTTCAGTGATAACACAAAGCATGATGAAAAATGCACACCTTGCCAAGAAAAATCCATGCATGGTGTTGGTAATTTACATTTTACAAGTTATAGGACTGTGGATATGTTGTAAACCCTAAATACCATATACAGGGTGATATCTCGAGTTGTTTTCCCTTTCCCTAATTTCAAAAATATTGGATTTTGACTGAGTTTGAAAAGTTGGAGGATGCATGCCAACCATTTAACAAAAAAGTTTACAAACGTTGGAATGATGTTCACCAACTGTTTGACGAAATGGAAACCAAAACATTGTTTCCCTTTCCTTTAATTCCTCTCACATGGGGTCATATATCCTCTTCCTCTCTATTATGTGTATTGTGTTTTTTGGCCTATAGAAATGCATTTACATGTGTGAAATTGGTAGAATATATTTGTATATTGTACTTATATTGCTTCATTGGATTTTGTTGTAACAGTTAATTGCAATGCCATATAAAATTACTTTAGAGGAAAATGATAGGACATTTCAAAGGTTATTTGTGGGATTGGAAGCAACAGGTGATATGAGATGTTATTTCCCTTGCAATCAATGCAGGGGCTTCAATTGAAGATGACTTTTAATGAAAACAACCGAAAGACATTGTAGACAGTTTGGACACGTTGAAGGGGGGGTATGAATATCACCCCTTGGTAAATTAGTACGCATTATATGTTTTTGTATTGATTATATTTGTGGAACTTTCTATCCTTTCACTATTCGTTACATACACTAATATTATTTGATTATTTGTAATTATAAAGAAAGGTCATCCTAAGTGCAATCTTGGGAATGTGCCAAGTAGTAGTGTAAATCTTGTTGTACACACTGAGGAGGATGGAGTGAATATTGGAGATCAAGTTAGTCCTATGGAAGAATATGACACTGATAATAATACAATTGAAAATGATGGTATAAATAGATTATTCCAGGACACCTTTTCTCCAATGGATGGCAATTTTGATGATATTCACGATGTACCTCTAATTGAGAAGTCGGAATAACCCCTTTACGAAGGCTCAAGGACAAAACTTCTCTTTGCTATATTTTTGTTTGTGAACTTAAAGGTATTGAATGGTTTGACAAACACTTGTCTCACCAAAATCCTAAGGTATGTAATATAATTCGTCACATACACATAAAAGGCCTAGTTTTGTTTTGTTTCTCTATTCTTGGTGTTATTAATTAATGTGTAAATTAAGGATGCAATATCTAATATTAATATTCTTTACCTTAACTAGTTATATTATTAGGGGTTAGGGTATGTATACCTCTGTAGACTTTACCGGTAAAATCGCTGGGTGGAGGGGGTCTCATACACCAATTTGGTGTCTGGCTTGGTTGTGACCTTAAAAATAGTTTATTATTATTATTATTATTTTGCATCGTAGATTGTTAGGTAAATTTATCCTACCATCATCAAATACTCTACCTCACACATACTTGAGAATTATCTACCATTATGAAAGATTATGGAATGGAGTGTCAAGATATTGATGCATGTCCTAATAATCATATTATATATTATGGACAATATGCATCAGAAACAAAATGTACGCAATGTTCTTTGAAAGTAACACAACATGTGCCTCGCAAGGTTCTTCAACATATTCCCATAATTCCACATTTGCAGTGAATATTTAGGTGCTGAAGCATAAAATAATTTATGGATTACCATGCACGGAATAGAAGTGAAGATGGTGTTCTTCGAATGCATGTAGATGGTTTTACATTTAGGAACATCGAATAAATATGGCCAATTTTAAAAGAAGAACCTCGTAATATTAGGCTTTCATTGACAGTTGATGGTGTCAATCCATTTGGAGAGGTCAAGTCTATTTAATCAGTGTGACCTATTTTTGTTATAAGCAATAACCTTCCTCCTTGGATGTCAATAAAGAGGGAGCACACAATGTTGGCAATGATTGTTCCAGGTACTTGTTTACAGTAATTTTTTGAACGTAACATTTCATTTGTCTTGTTTGTTGCATAATTTCTTATATATACATATATACAAAGTAGTAATGATGTGTATTTTAAATCAATTAGGTATGTACCAAGTTAAAGATATGAATGTATATATTGAGCCTCTTATCGACAAGATACTAAAGTTATGGGTTGGCATCACTATGTACAACATCTCTAGACCAATAGGGCAAAATCAATTTCAATTCCATGGAATACTTACATGGACAATTCATGATTCACCACAACTAACATTTTGTGGTATGTAATGTACTCTGCACTTTAATAGTATATAATTTATTGAAAATATCATGCATGTTTTTTAAATAATTCTTTGCTATTAATTGATATTGACATTAATCCATATGTTGTAGGCCTTTAAACAAAGAGTAAATTTGCATGTCCAATATGTGGTCCTAGGATGAAATGTCGTCGTTCAAGAAGTTTAGGAAATGAGGTGTTTGATGAGTATAGGAACTTCCTCCCTAAGAACCATACATATCGAACTATAGAAAAAAATATTTTCAATTTTAAAGAAGAGACTAGAATAAAACCACGAAGAATGACACCTCACCCATAGAATTTGAAATATAATAGAAATCGTCAAGGTAAACAATTAGTCTATGTATCATATATATTAATGTTTTACAATTTTAATTTGTATTGAATTATGTTTACTGTATCTAACAATTATTTTTGTAATCTCATTTATTTTTCATAAATGTTGTCAAGGTATTAATGGGATTCACGAAGACTGAAAATATACCTTATACAATTCAGTAGGTTGCCCTACTATGAGCACCAACAAATAGCTCATTTGTTTTATACAATTCATATTGGGAAGAATGTAATAGAAACATTATGGAGAATATTAGATGGAAGGAGTGACAAAGAAAAAATAGGCAAAATTTGTAGTGACATTCAGGAAGCCAATCATGCAATGAAAAATGTGATTAATTCAAATAGCGATGAACATCAAGATAATCTCCCATGGTTATTTATAGAGCAACAAAGCAATGTTGTAAAACATGTCATTATGAAAATCATATTTCCCCAGGGATTTGCTTCAAACATAAATAATATCTTAACGAAGAAAGGTGAATTTGGTGGGGTAAAAACTCGTGAGTGGCATACCTTCATTGAGGTAATTATTTTGTTATATTTCTATATTGGTATTCATCCTTTTGTATTTTTGTGTTTACTTTTTTGTTACAATATGTTCAACCTCTAATGTTTATGATGATTCCTTTTTTNCAAGTAACAAGATTTGATGTAGATCATAGTAACAAGTGATTCAGGACTGACTCAGGGATGGCCAACGCAATAGAAGGCTTTAAGGACTGCAGAAATGGCCGACGCAATATAAGGCTTTCCGGGTTGAACATCTTTTTGAACATACTGACGACATGACAACTGTCTTGGAAATATTGACTCAACAACAAGGATCACAGACCAATTTGTAATCTTATAGGAGTATGGTCAGGAGACAAGTGGATTTTCCAACGTAGACACAAGGCGAGTGAAAGGGTGTCATGTTCAAAAGCGACTCTTTCATAGAATACAGGGTTATATACATTTCTTTCCCAATTCCCCCCGCCCACCATTTCTGGCGAGTACCTCTTTATTTTTATGCAAGCTTGAGGAGGGTAACATATGCTTGTAATGTAAGCTCATCCTTCGAATGAGTCCCTCAGAGTATGTTTAACGAACCCTAGGAAGGAGTGGTTCTGTCCCATATGGGCCTTTCGATGTTTGTTTTACGAGTCCAAAGAAAGAAAACTCGAAGGTTTTTTCATGATTATAGAGTCTGAAAAAGCACTTAAAAGAGAACTCTCTCAGTTCCTTTTTCGTAAAATAGTCTGATGAGACCAAAAAAGAGATAAATTATCGCCCAACAGATGCTTTCTTCAAGTACTTTAACGAGCGTGAAAATAGCAAGGTCGCTCGTCCATCTTTTCATGTTTAGAGAGTCTGAAAAGAGCTTAAAGGGAACTCCAGTGGATTCCTTTTTCGTATAACCTTTACGAGTCCGAAAAAGTGATAAACTTATACTCGGTTACATTCTCATTGATTTACGAGCATGAGAAAGAACAAATACTAAGCTCGGTAACTTATTCTCATGTATTTACGAGCATGAGAAAGAACAAAGACTAAGCTCTGGATTGTTTTCATTTTTACGCAAGATTTAAAACAAAACAAAACTATGCTTGGAATAGATTTTAATTTTTTACGCAATCTTAAAAACTAAACAAAAATATGCTTGGACCTGGTTTCATTTTTACACAAGCTTGAACCAGAGGAAACTATGCTTGAGGTAGGTGGTTTCATTTTTACACAAGCTTGAACCATAGAAAACTATGCTTGGACTTCCCAACGCATAACCCGGGGATGGTTGGTANAGCGGCTCTACTTCAACATGAAGTCCAGAGGCTGAAAGTATTGCCCCCCAATCTTTGTTTCATCCAACATCAAAGGCGGAGGAAATGAAGCTTCAAATACTAGACTAAGAACTTGACTCAAACAGAGAGGGGGAAAACTATTTCATTTTTTAATGAGCTTGACACAGAAACAAGAACTATGCTCGTAACCTCTGTTTCATTTTTTAATGAGGTTGCTACAGAGACACAAAAACTATCCTCGGAACCTCTGTTTCATTTTTTAACGAGGTTTCCGCAGAGACACAAAAACTATCCTCAAAGACCTCTGTTTCATTTTTTAACGAGGTTGCCGCAGAGATGCAAAAAACTATCCTCGGTACTCTCTTCTTGATCATGGATTCCAAGAGGACAATGCTCTCGAATGACACCATGTCAAGGGACAAAACTCAGTCATGGATTCCAAGAGATCTTCACTGGAAGGAAGAAATACACTCTGGAAGGACACCATGTCGAGGGTCGTGACAGTAATAAAGAGATCAGGCTCTAACAACCCTATCGAAGATATCACCATATCAACTACTGGATCTAAGTCATCAGAAGTTGAAGCCATGGGCGACAACGCCACATAATTGACCCCAACCAATGGTCAATTATGTCTTCTCAAAACTTGGTCGAGGGCCAATAGACCCCAACCTAGTCCAATTTCAGATCATGGAAAGACGCTAATGCCAAAATATTAGATCTTTTTTTGGCGTCGAAAGGGCTCCTGGAAATGGGGTTTTGATTCAAATCCTCTTTTGGTGAAGGGGTAATTTTAAATCACTGACATGTTATCCTCAAGTGCACGATGGAAGGAGAGATTACCCCCGTTCTCCTAAAAATGAGCAAAGTCTGGATGGTTGAAGAGGAATTTAAAAATCTAGTTTTTTCTGCATGGAAAAGACTCAACTCGAAATCTGTCAATGCTTTGATGAGTCAATTTGCATCGAATTTAGACAAAGTGAAGCAGGAAACTAAATAATGGTTTCCTTTATGGAGAGAGAGAAGTGAAAGACACTTAAGAGAAATAGAAGGGAAGGTTTCTCAGGTCATTAAAATCATAGATGAAGGATTTCCTAGCCCGAGCCTCATAAAGGAGTTAAAATCCTTGGAAGCACAGAGAAATGGATGTTTGGAGAAGGAAGAACAAGAGTGGAGGCTTAAAAGTAGAGCACTCTAGTTGGAAGCTACAGACAACAACATTACATACTTCCATCAATTTGCAAATTATAGAAGGAATATTAACACAATATGGGGAATAAAGGATCATGAGGGGAGAATGGTGATCTCCTTGTAAGATAAAGCTGAGGCAAGGGAGATATTTTTTGAGTCTCTTTTCAAAGCAGGGATAGGGTGCACAATTCAATACATCCTTAGTGTTGTGGAAAAATTCCCATTGGTAGTGATAGAATAAATGAATCAATCATTGGAGGAGGAATTTTCCCATGCATAAATCGTGGTTTCCCTCTCCTCAATGTAGAATGAAAAAATCACGGGCCCAGATGGCTTCACCTTTGATTTTTTAAAATCCTTCTACAAATTTATCAAGGATGACCTACTATTTATGATAAAGGAATCACATAGGAGTGGAAAAGTGATCGGGTCTTTTAACTCAACCTTCCTATGCCTTATTCGAAAAAATCAAGATGGTGAGTCTTTAAATGATTATAGACCCATATCTTACTGCAACGTGGTTTATGTTGGATGCATGCCTAGTCAGGAAGAAAGGCTATTTTTTGGAGGAGAAACATGCAAGGAGGAAAAAATAGCTGGAAGGAAAAGTAGCATGTGTAAGATAAACAGGCGAGTCAAGAATGCAAGGAAGACGTAACGATGCTAGGGTTAGGTTTTTTGTAATATATTGTAATGGATGGTGAGCCAAGGATATAAATAAGTAGTACTTATAGAGAAAAAAGGGAGACAGAGGGGGGAAATAGAGGCACAGACACCCACATAGGAAGAGATATTTGTAAGTACTATAAGAATCATTAAGCTGGTGATCTAGAGGAGTAGTGAGTGACTCGATCCCTAGGGTTAGATCGTAGGATGAGGAGCCTCATGCGATCTAGTCAACCTCGCATGGATCAATGATCCTGCGGAAAAGGGTGGGACCTAAGCTTGTAAACACACACGACGTGATATATTTTTGAAACATAATAAAATATTGAGAGCTAGATATTTGAGGACATAGCCCAGGAGGGGGTGATCCACAAGTACATTCATTCCCAGGAGGGGGTCATCCACAAGTACATTCATTCCCATAACACCGCGCAAATATTTGGACAAGTACATATTCAGTGACTTGCATGAAGTATTTTTCTGTGATTTCCCGCATATATTGCAAGAGTGGATCAAAAAATTGAAAGACAACCATCCTACCAATCGAATCAGACAACTAAACTGGAATCCAGAATAGATCGTGCATTTACAACAAGTTGATAATAATTTTACGCGTGCAGTATATTTCTGGTTAGACAACATTGTAGCAGGATTTATCACATAATTTGCAGTAGATACAACGAAGTCATACATCACAGCTGAAAAAGATTTATTGAAGGGACCTCGAGGTAGGTACATTAGATCATTATATACTTCCATTAAAATATTACTATATAACAAAGGTGTAATGACAATGGAGTCAGACAACTAAACTTCCATGCGTGCATGGGGGAAGGCGGAAAGCTCTGACAAGAGAAGGAGAAATGGAAGGAGAAGGGGATAAAGGAAAGAAAGAGGATGCCTTGGACCAAATTATTATGGATGAATACTAGATCAAGCGGATCATGGAAAAAGTTGGAAAGACACGCAATGGAGCACCCTACCAATATAAGATGAACACCAAGAAGAGATCCCTAGCTGCGAGGGAAGTCTTGGAAAGTGATGAAGAGGAGGTAGAGGATCTTCGGGATGTGGAGAAGATTAAGGAAATCCTGTGTGTGACATATGAGAGGAAGAAAAGATATCCAAGAGAGGAAATAGAGGGAAACACTCATATCCATATCAATGTTAGTGTGGAACCCATAAACCCATGTGTGACTAATACACCAAGAAGAACACCACCATTTATACAACCAAATTTTGGGAGAAGGAAGACAATAGGAAGTACATATACACAAGGAAAAACAACTGGGGGAGTCGGTTCAGGAAGCATTAGTCAAGTATCTACACCGTGCGGAGGTAGTAGTTCAACATTCAAGATGTCAGGACATGATCCTACCATCAGGTTACCATAATTCAAAGGATAAGCGTCGGAGGACCCAAAGAAGCACATGTTTATCTGCGAAAAGATATGGGAAGAAAAACAGATCATATATGAGGACACTAAAATTTCATAGTTAGCTATCACACTAAGATATCGCGCACTAGATTGGTACATGAGTTTAGCTACGAACAATCCGCCAGGGAAAACCATAACTATTGGATATATCAAGAAGTTGTTGATAAATGAGTTCCAGAAGCCTAGTCCAGAGGATTAATATATGAACGAGATGATATAGATTAGATATAAGCCATGATAATCTATATGGGAGATTGACCAGAGATTCAAATGATTGAAAGGAAAGCTAAAATATGTCATGAAAGATATGCAACATAGGCATATGTTCGTCAATTCACTACTACCACACTTAAAATACCCGTTGCGACAACAAAAGTTTCAGACACAGGAAGAGGCTCTACAGGAAGCCCTACAAATGGAAGAGAACCAATATCAGAAGACAGATCCAACCATAGAGGAGCTGAAGGAGGATCTAAAGAACTTAAATTTCTAGCTAAACCAGAACAAAGGTAAGGACAAAAGAGAAGTTGTTTGGTGTACCACATGTAGGACAAAAGGACAACATAAGAATGAATGTCCAACATTCACGTAGTACATGGAAATAGGAGTGCCAAACCCATTTCCAACAAGAGGACTATGGTGTGATATCTGTAAGAAACAAGGTCATGACCCATACCATTTCCCAATGATGCAGAAGTACCAGACAGTACCAAAGAGATCGTATTGCAACTTTTGCAAGTAAGTAGGCCATGATGACAAAGATTGCAGAACCATGGACCTCATGAGGGAAAGAACATCATATGCATACAGGGTGAAGGAATAAATGGTGACCGGACAAGTTGCACCACAATTTAACCAAGTACCAACCCAATATAACACTACACAACAATAGTATAACACTGCACAACAAAAATATAACATTGCACAACCACACTATAATACCACACAATATAACCAAGCAACTCAGTATTGTTAGGACCACATATTGCACCTTTTTGCCCATACTTTTTGCCATTATTATACCCTTGATCACCTGTATTTAGCCCCATATTATCACTTCATCTGATCACTCCAAGGTATACANTTCCAATGAATGTAATTCTTCAAGACATATAAGAAAAAACATTCCGTGGTTTTCTCCCGATTTGGGTTTCCATGTAAAATACTGGTGTACTGTGTATGTGTGTGATTGTTTATTTATTACTGCTCATTATTGGATAATAATTCTACATTGATATAAAATTTGAAGAAAAAGGATTATAATTACATTATTACTGATTCACACCCCCTCTCAGTAATCCAATAGTCACTTTGACTTCTTAATAGTTAACAAACATTTTTTCAAAATCTCACCTAGGGATTCCTCTTCCAAAGAGGAGGGATATTTCTCAACCTTGTTCATTAGAAGAACATATAGCTCCTTCTCCACCTCCTTTAGGTCAGATTGAGATTTTTCATTGAAACCGCACACCCACCTCTTGGAAATAGAAGCTACTTTTGAAATGTTATATGCAAATTGTTGCATAAAAGAAGAGTTATCATCCTCTTTTAAAAGAACCCAATAATTTTTTATGAGAGAAGTGTAATCACCTTCCTTGAGACACGACTCATTAAATTTCATCGACTTAGGAGGATTTTTTCCCCGAGGCTCAATTTTTAGAAAAATGGGAAGATGATTTGAATATCCCCCCACTGATACCCAAGAAGTCCAAGTCTAGTTGTTTAGAAGCAATTCTTCATAAACAGGAAAATGATATAGCCTTTTGGCCACTAAAATTTCACCTTTTTTGTTATTCCTCTAGTTTTGAGAAATTTTATTGGGCACCAAGTCCACTAGCCGATTCTCGGTTATCCAATGAGAGAATTTTTTTTCTTGAGGATCCCTTCGAAGATGGTCCCCCCAAATCTCCCTTAAAGAGAGAGTAAAATTTAATTTGCTACCTAGGATCACGTTGGAGGCCTCCACCACCCCCGAAGCACTTATACCTTCCCAAAATGAGAGTCTCTCTGTGTTGGCACCCAAAGTTTTGGGTTTAGTTTTGCACGCATGCACAAATGAAGATATGTGCACTCATTCCATAGTTTTATGCGTGCCTAAGGAATGCACGAGGAATAACATAGAGTGCATGTCGGATCAAGTTTTGTTAGTTGCATTCCAAGATTAAAGACTACCAAGTGTGTGTTGGTCCAATTTTTTCCAGTTACGCCGAAAATCAGGAAGATGCTCGCTGAAATAGAGAAAGAAATCATCGAGAAATCTCCCCAAATGATTACTCCTAGCAACATAAAAGGACGCGGGATGACTAGAGGATGAGTTGTCTAGGCAGTTAAGATTTCCATTGATACAAAAAGTATACGTGGAGCATTGGCAGACACCAAAAGTGTGAGAGGCTGTTTTTTTGGACAAACAAGTGGATCTATAGCATAACGGGATAATGCTCCCCAACAACAAAATCTATAAAAGGAAGCACTAATATAATAAATAGGGTTGGCTGGTTAGCTAGTTAGATATTGAGGAGAAGAGATTCATTGAGTCCTTAGTATTGAGCTCGCTTTGAGCCTATTGTAATACTATAATGATTTTGAATATATATTTGTGTATGCTTTATATCTAAGTTTTGAGCAAAGGTGCATTGCGCAGTATGTTGTAATTATGAGGATTTATATAGAGAAGATATGAAGTTCTATGGATTTCATATGTATCTGTCATGTGCAATGTACATCTCTGTTGCGATGGAATGACTCAAGTAATAAATATGTGATAGTTCTAACCCATTATGTGTCTATCATGTATGAGTTGAATATTTGTGTGTATTGTTTTAATTATTAGTCCTAATAATTTTTCAGATATGAGTTGCATGGATGCAAATCCTGATGACTTTTTGTGTCTTTAGCCTTCATCCTTGTCACAATACCTTATGGTCTCTGTGATCCTCTTTGCATCTTGGGTGAGACCTTCCTCAACCTTGGTTGAGGATTGATATGTCAATTCTCTAGGGTTTTTGTTGGACAACTCTAGACGAACCATGGGTCTAAACCCCCTAGCATTAAGAAGGACACACACAAGTGTGGATCAAAATGCCCAAAAAATGGTTCTTTTGTTGGGACTTGAAAGTATTGTCGAGAATGATGAAGGAAAGAAATGAGCTGGAATCCCTTTAAGGAGGAAATTCAAGATTGGGTTGAGGAAAAATAACATGAGTTTTCCCTGTGAGAGACTCAAGGATTAAGAGTGAATTCAAAATAATGGAAAGACATGTATCTTTACTAGGATATGTAAGAGATTTTCTTTGTTGAATTTCCCTGTATGTGGCATGAATGGATAAAAAGGAAAGTTTCTACCAATTCTCCGGTGTGGCTGTTGGAGGAAGTGGTTTGGGATCTTGCCAAGCTTGAAGAATTGAAAGCGTTGGATAATAAGTGGACTAGGTTCATTGATTTCTAGATTTCTTGAGTAAAAAAAGGCTACATTATTGAATTCACAATGGAATACACAGATTCTTGCAGCGAGGCTGAAAGAAAGCTTGTAGATGGAACGAGAAGGTGAATGCTAGAAGAAATTTCGCTTTGGATAAAAATGTTGGTCATGGAGAAAGGTCTAATGCGCATGGATCTTGATCGAATGGTTTAGTAAACTCCCCTAGCGCGGAGGGGGAGGGGTTGAAAATACGGGGGAAATTCAGAAAAGAGAGATAATGGGTCTGTTGAGGAGGATCCATAAATTTATAAGATGAGGTCAGGTATGGAACATACCCAGAAGAGTAGAGGAGAAAAAGAGTCGAGAGGTACACAAGAAGAGTCGAGATAAGATGAAGAGCTGAAGAGAGAGGTGGAAAAGAATTATCTAGGGGCCTGTGACGAGGGGTTGATTCCAAGATGAAGAGAAAAGAAACCACACCAGGTGGTAGTGTGGGAGAGTATGTTATGCTGGAGTGGAGCACATATGAGGATAGGCATGCAAAGAGGCATATCATAGAGGAGATGGTGTCTAGTAAGGATACCAATAGTGATACTAGTATGAACCTAAGTGATGAAGTCCACAACCCTTGGTTGTTGCAAAGTGTCGCAACCTTAAAATAAGATGAAGCACAGAGCAGTGGTGTGTTGATAACAAGAGAGGATGGCACGTAGAGTAGTAGTGTGTTGTTTGGAGAAGGGGATTGAGCACAAAGTGGTAGTGCGCAGATCGGATCAGGAGACAAAGTGTAGATTTGTAGTCAGTAGGTCATCCTAGAAGACAGATCACACATTTGTGGTGTGCAATTAGGATAGGAAGGTAGAGCACAACATGTTGGTGTGACGAAAGAAGAGGAAGATTAAGTCTCCCCTAGTGGTGGGTGTTAGGACCACATATTGCACCTTTTTGCCCATACATTTTGCCAATATTATACCCTCGATCACCTGTATTTAGCCCCATATTATCACTTCATCTGATCACTCCAAGGTATACAACGTCCTTTCTCATTACTATATGTTTTATCCATTTTGCATAATACTTTACATTACTTTTGAACCTAACCATTGATTAGAAGTGCATAAGTGTCCATATTTGCAGAATAGTATTCAAGGCCGATGCTGAAACATAGAACTGCCCAAAGCCGCTGTTGAGCTGATGCTGAAACACGGACGCTGCTACACAGTCCAAGGACGCA